>CABHPH010129137.1:0-17686 GCA_902168325.1 Peromyscus nudipes
GACAGACAGACGTCCAGTAATTTCCGGGCTAACATCAGACGGTAAGTAATCTCATGCTGAAGGCTAAGGCTAGTCACCTCCATCTTTGAATTCCCCGTGGTGTGTCTGTTGAGTGAAGTTGCCCCGGGGAAATGTGAACAGATGTCCACGCACCCCAGATAAGGCATTGTCAAAGTTCACTTTTCTGTTACTGTTATAAAAACACCATGACTAAAAAGCAACTCGAGGAGGAAAGGCTTTACTTTCAGCCCCTCATAAAGGGAAGTCAGGGCAGGAACCTGGAGGCAAGAGCTGGCAGAAGCCATAGAGGAGTGCTTTTTACTGGCTTGCTCCCTGTGGCTTTATTATTCAACCCAAGACCATCTGCCCAGAGGTAGCACAGCCCACAGCGAGCTAGGCCCCTCCCACAGCGAGCTAGGCCCCTCCCACAAAAACGATCAATCAAGAAAATACCCTCACAGACTTGCCCACAGGCCAATCAGGTGGAGGCATTTTCTCAGTTGAGGTTTCCTCTTCCCAGATGACCTGCGCTCATGTCAAGCTGACAGAAAAACTAACCAGCACAGGCACCCACAACAGACCAGGGCACAACCCCACCCAAATCCAACCTTGAGCCAATGAGCTCATTGACCTTAAGGAGCATGCGTGAGAGGCTCATTACAGGAGTGTGGGGGACCCCAAAGCAGCATCGCTGCCAACATCCCCATGGCTGCACGAATGCAGCGCCCCCTTCCTCAGCCAACTTCCCATTCTCTATATACTCCAGCATCTCCTGAGACCACCACAAGACCACATGTAATTCGGGCAGAATTATATGCCAGCGACAGGGTAGGATAGAGGGAGGTGACTGAGATCTCAGATGAGAGTCCAGGGACCCCACCCCCACCCCCTCCTTCTATGGGGTATCATGAGTAGCCACAGCTGCTTCTGATGAAGATGGTGATGGCTGCTATGCTAAGGGAACAGCAGTCTACACCTCAGAAACGCTGGGGCTCACCCAAAAGGAGCCAGTGGACACAGCTGCTTGTCAAGGTTCAGTGGCACAATTTTTAGGGTGAGTAGGGGAGAGGGGGTGTAAGGAACCTGAGACCCCTAACAGTGGACCTCTAGAATCATCTATCAGTCTGTTTTACTCATCTTCAATTTTGTGGCAAATGCTTTATCGTGTCTATTTCCCACCACAATGGAGCATCCGAGCCTCTCAGGCCCTTTCCTGGGGCTGTCCTTTGCTAGCAGAACAGCAATTCTTTAAGGCACGGTGGAGGACGGGTGATATCTGCAGGCCTACAAGGCGAGAAGCAGTTGGGTTTTCTGAAAAATCTGGGTCATCTCTGTGTGTGATTCCCGATTTTAATACTTTACCTCTGAGAAAAGGAATTAAAAAATTACTGTGGGACTATGAACGCATCTCCTGGAAAACATGAGGCTTATAGATTTCTGTGGGTCAGTGTCATCCACGATGTCTCTTCTTAGAAACAGATTAATGAGATTATTTGTGAGGCTTACCCATAGAGGCTTGTAGGGAAACAGGAAATGAAAATGTGAACTTAGAAGCTAACAGCAGCAGAACAGTGCCCAGCCAGGGTAGCTGAACTTAACTCAGCTTCGAAACCCGGGGTGAATCAGTGTTGACTTTTCTGGGCTTGGGTTAGCTCATCTGCTATAATAACACTGCAGCCTGGAAAAAAAATCACCTGGTGGCTAGCAAAGAAACACAAGGCAGACTCCCAGAACCCTCTGGAATGAAACATTCCTAACTACAAACTGCAAGGACCGGTTCAAGACCGTGACTGCTGTGGTGAGGGAGGAAGGGACCGGACCGGGGAGAGCAGAAACTGGACGTCTGCATTCCAGTAGTATTTATTTCTTTGACGTGGAAAATACTAGAAGAGGGCTGGGGAGGATGCACAGTGGCCTGAACAGTTAGTTGCCTGATATGTGTCAGGTCCTGGTGGGTTCAAGCCTCAGCACTGAAAAAGAAAATTAAGAAGGATAAACAATTTCAAGATGTGCACTGGACAACACAGTACTCAATTGCACTATGCACCGAAAAATGCTGGAAAAGTGGCTTTTAAAAGATTTGTTCAGGGGGCACTGGTTAAGGTACAGCTATATGAGTGTTTTCGTTTCTCTTGTATATGTACCTAGGAGTAGAATGGCTGGTTAACTCTGTTCTTGGAAGAGCTGGAAGCCTGTTTTCCAAAGAGGTTGTGCCGTATCACATTCCCGCCAGCAGTTACTAGGGCTGTAATTCATAGTGCCTGCGGCATAGGCCCACCATGCCATGAAGTCTTCTCTTCTGTTTCACTTTGTTTGTCTGTTTCTCTGTTTGCCTGCTTTTAAGACAAAGTTTGGCTACGTTGCCCAGGATGGTCTTGACTCCCTGGACTCAAGCCTCAGCCTCCCTAGTGCTAGAACTATGAGTATGTGGCTCTGCTCCTAGATGTGTACATCACTTGTTTATTTGCTGGGTTTTTAAGACTGAATCTCCTGTGCCTCAGGTTGGCCTCGAACTTACCATGTAGCCGAGAATGACCTTGAACTCTCCGTATTATCCTCTCCCAGGGCTGGAGCTTCATGAGTCTGACACCCCACCTGGCTTATATGGCTTTTTAATTCTTAGCCTTCAAGCTGGTGTGAAGTGATGTTTCCTGGGGCTTTAATCTACACTTCCATAATTAATGATAAAGAACATAGACTTCACTGGTTTAAATTCTGGGTGGTGGGAATGTGAGTGACTGGCATATCTTTATTTTCCACATGCTCACACAGTGTTCTAAGACATGAGGCTTGCTATTGTGCTGACAAAGCGTTTACCCCATAGTGAGATCTTCAAAAACAGTAATGGCGCTTTAGCCATGGAGAAGTTGGCATCTGACCTCACCACACTCCATCCTCACAGCCCAGTCAGCCTCTGGCTCTGCTAGGAAGGCCAGGGCTGCCTTAGCTCTGTGTCCAGCCCTGGCAGTCCTCGCAGCAAAGTGACAGAAGTCCACTAGAGGGCTCTCAAACACAACAGTGATTAGAGAGGCCCTTCACTTGCCTTAGTGTATCAGCTGCACAGCTGGCCCTGTCCTCTGGGCCCCCGGGACCTGCCCAATGCCACTTACAGCAGTGGTCAGCAATAAGAGATGGGGGTACAGCATTATGATCTCCCACAAGTCCTGTCCTTCTGATATGCCCCTCGCCCACATTTCCAAAGATGTCCTGCCACCCAGCCAGGGTCTAGGCTGACACTAGATCCGGCAGCTTCTGTCTGTCCTCCATCTATCTGTCCTCCTCTCTCTCCCAACAGAGATGTTTGTGGAACTTGGACAGCGTCTCTGAGAGAGTGCTGTGGTCAGTGGAGGACTGTGTGTCCCCCCCCCCTGAAATTGGAATGTTAAAAACCCCATTCAAAGTGACGGTGGGAGCTGGGGTAAGAAGAGGTATAGGGTGCGTTCCTCATGAAGAGGG
The DNA here is from genome assembly GCA_902168325.1 of Peromyscus nudipes. NCBI lineage: Eukaryota > Metazoa > Chordata > Mammalia > Rodentia > Cricetidae > Peromyscus > Peromyscus nudipes. The sequence continues at coordinate 3,457 of CABHPH010129137.1, forward strand.
TGGTACATGAAGGAGCAGGTCTCACTGAGCTCCCTCGCCACCTCCTACACCTGAGGACACAGTAAGAAGGCATGTTTATGGGCCAGAAAATGGACCCCTGCCAAACATTGAACACCAATACCTTGACCTTGGCCTTCTCCAGCCTCTAGATAGGGAGAAATACACAGCTGTTGTATGCACTGCTGCTGTACGCACTGCTGCTGTATGCATTGCTGTTGTATACACGGCTGTTGTATACACGGCTGTTGTATACACTGCTGCTGTATGCACTGCTGCTGTATGCACTGCTGTTGTATACACTGCTGTTGTATGCACTGCTGTTGTATGCACTGCTGCTGTATGCACTGCTGTTGTATGCATTGCTGCTATATGCACTGCTGTTGTATACATTGCTGTTGTATGCACTGCTGCTGTATGCACTGCTGCTGTATGCACTGCTGCTATATGCACTGCTGCTGTATGCACTGCTGCTGTATGCACTGCTGCTATATGCACTGCTGCTGTATGCACTGCTGTTGTATACAATGTGTACAATACATTGCCACACAGTCTGCAGCATTTTGTTACAGCAGCCTGAGCTGACTGAGAACTGCTGTATCTCTTGTATCCCAAAGCCAGGTCCTCCCCGGGGATCCGTTCCTGTGACTTCCTAACTGTTTGCCCTTTGTTGCCACCAGAGGAAATTGAGCCACCTGAAGGAAGGCCCAAGAGCATCTTTCTGCATCCTCTGGGGAAGCCAGGGCTGTAGCTCAGTGGCAGAGCACTTCTCTAGCATGTGGGGTGTAAGGCCTTGGGCTCAATAGCCAGTAACACAACACTGTATATCTCCATCCTCGGGGTGCCTTGGGCTGTGGTGAGGTCCGATTCCGCAGAACTGTAGACGAGGGCTGTCACTAATGGTAACAGAACTGAACTCTTCTCTACCACTTCCTGCTTGCAGTGTCAAGGCCAGAGAGCACTCTAAAAATTATTCTTGTTCCTCTTCGTTATCTCTCTCTATTTCAAAGACTGTAAGGAACGTCTTTGGACCACCACCTAGCTTCAACCAGGAGAACCTTAGCCCCAACTGCTGCAGTCTCCCCACAGCTACTGTGCCCCAAGGAGAGAGAAGGAAGCTCCGTGTGGCAGGTGCACCAGGGGCCCTAAGGCAGAGTCCTCTTTCTCCACTTCCTTCTGACCAGATTGCTCTGCTAGCCCTGTGAGGAAGTCCTCAGGCCCCAGGCTCCAGCTGAGGACTTCCAGAAGCCAAGCAAAAGCTTTCACCCTGCACCTTTCCTGTCTGAGCACTGACTGACAGTTTTACTTGGTGGAAGAAACCTTATTTGTCGCCTCCAATATGTTCTCTCCATCCCCTCAGTCACTCCCCCAGTCATCCACTCAGGAGGGGCACATGAGGGCTGCCGACCACTGCCACTGCCTCCAGGGTCAGGCTGGACCCGGGCTCTAACAGTCATTTACAGTAATGGTCAGCCTTGCTCCTCAACAGAGTCGCTGTTGCTTTGATTGAAGGGCATCAACATTGCTGAATGGATGAACTTGGGCTGCGAGGGAACACTCTCAAGTATGGCTGACAACTGTTTACCCAGCTAAAGGCCTGAGCAAGCAACCTGACCTGTTTCCGGGAGTGGGAGGTCTTGGAGAGTAGGAAGTACACTTTGACCTCAGGTCTGTATTGCCTTCCCAAGGTGCCAAGGTGAATGCCAGCATCCTATCTACAAGTCTGCTCAGCTCTCCCCTTCAGAAATCCCTCCCTGCTGACACCCAGCACTGCCATTCCCTAAAACACTGTAGCTCTCTTTGTATGTGTACACTGGTTAATCTTGCTTGTCAACTTGACTGGATCTGGAAGCAACTAACAAGTCCCTAAGCACGATTATGAGAAATTCTCTTCATCAGATCATTTAAAGAGGAAAATACACCTAAATGTGGGTGGCACCTTCTGGTGTCAGTTAAGGAGATAGAAGGGAGGCTGGAGAGTGGCTCAGTGGTTAAGAGCACTGGCTGCTGGGGACCAAGGTTTGATTCCCAGCGCCCACGTGGTGGCTCACAGCCATATGCAAATCCAGTTCCAGGGGCTCCAGTGACCTCTTCTGGCCTCTTCAAGCACCAGGCATTCACAGACATACATGGAGGCCAAATCTCCATAAAACATTTTTTTTTTCTAAAATGAGACAGAAGAAGGAAGCTTTGCTCTTGCTGGCTTACCTTCACTCGCCCTGGCAAGTTCATCTACTCCGTTGCTGCTGTTGTTGGTTCACGCACTGATGTCGGAAGAGCCCAGCTTTGAGTTTCCGACTAGGACTGAAGATCGGCAGCTCTCCCAAAGTCCTCCAGGCCTTCAGTGACAGACTAGGACTTCCCAGGCTTCCAGCCTTGTGAACTGAGCAGCTACTGAATTCCTAACCTTCTCCAATGTGATCCAGACCATACGTGTAAGCCAGTCTAAGAAATCCCACTGTAATATATACTCATTCTATTGGTTCTGTTCCTCAAGAGAACCCTGTCCAATACAATATCGTGTTACCAGCTCTGTTCTGAAGGTAGCTGTCAGGTTGTGTTTCTGCGCTGATTGGGTCCCAGGCAGGCAGCAAGCCTTGTACCGCTCAGCTCACAGTGGAAGCAGCTCAAACACACAGCCTTGGGCAGCTTCTGCGGTCTCTTCCTGTCCCAGGCAGAGATTGCCTGCCTTCCCTTGCAGTAGACAGTGGCGAACAGCACTTTCCAAGCAACCCCGATGAGTCAAGGATGGAGCTGCTGGGCATCTGCACTGGATGGTGCCCCCTCTTCTTGCCTAGCCTCCATCTACACCTGGAGGTAAATGCAGCCTGTTCCGTTTGGAATCCCTGACTAGATCAAGTCCGTTCCTTCCCACTCCTAAAGGCCAACTGCAGTGCAGCATGAAGATAAGGAACAAGAATTGCTTCTTCAGACCTTCATGGGAGACCGACAACCTTTGACCTACACATAGGTTCTGATTCTATTGTTTGTCCTGGGTCATGAGTTAAAGGCTTGGTCCCCAGCCTGCTGGGAAGTCGTGATACCTTTAAAAAGAGGTTAAGTCATTGGAGTGTGTCCTTGAAGGAGATTGTGGGGCCCGAGCCCCTTTCCTCTTTCTGTCTTATTGGTGCTGTGATGTTACCTCCCGACAGACCCAAATGCAACAAGGCCAGCTGTCCATGGACTGAAACCTTCAAAACTGCAACCAAAATAAATCTCACCCAAAGATGTGAGTTGTCTCGGCTGTTTATTGTGCTATCAGAAAGCTATCAGATGAGCAATGGTAAAATTATGGGTCGTATTAAAGACCCACAACCTTCCATCTCCTAAGAATTCTATGTGGGCCCCTGGTTGATGAAAAGAGCAAAACCAGGTGTGTGACATCTGTTTGACAAATGTTATTCTGTTTGCTTCAGCAAGCATGGCAGACATGGAAAGCAAGAGGTCTCCATGAGGGGTCCCAGTCTCTCAACCCCCCAGGCAGCTCTGTCAGTTCTGCAGGTCACAACAGCGCTCATGCGTCTTTCCTTTGCTGTGGGTTGGTACTTGAATGGATGCAAAAACAAGGTTAGGGAATGTGACTTGTACCTTGGCACGAAGCAAAACACTGGTACCAAACCATTGTCACTGTGTCATCTGGCCCGCGGAAGGGAGCAGCTGTGTCTGCTTAGGGACACCTTTTATCAGAATGAAACTCTGGATCGAGTGTGTCTGTTGCATTCTGTGTGCTGTCATTAGCTCCGGGTAGACTCTCACAGGGTCGTTGAATGTCCACAAAGCTGACTGATTTTCTCATGGGACTCTGTGTTTACTTGAATGACTGGCAAAACATCGTTTCTCAACTGTGAATATTTGACAACATTTTTCTCAAATGTGAACTAAGTAAGTTTGACACATCAAGGAAAACACAAACAATGATGATGATGATGATGATGATGAGAATTTGGAAAACTTGTATCTGCCACATATGTATCTTGCATTTCTGAAATTGGTGGTGAAATAACCACTGTGCATTTTTAAAGATTTCCTTTCCTTATTGCACGCACACGCGTGCGTGCGTGCGTGCGTGCGTGCGTGCGTGCGTGCGTGTGTGTGTGTGTGTGTGTGTGTGTGTGTGTGTGTGTGTGTGTAGTATGGCATGTGTATGTACCCTCAGAGGCCAGCAGAGGGCATCATCTCCTCTGGAGCTGGAGCTACAGGCAGTTGGGAGCAGCCCTGCCTGGGTGCTGAAAACTAGAGGTTCCTCTGGAAGAACACAAGGTGCTCTTAACCACTGAATCATCTCTCCAGCCCTTAGTGTGAATGTTAGTGAAGACTAGATCAATGTTTGAAAGATCTGGATAAATGGGTGAGTTAGTTGTTTCCAAATGATCATAGTTTAGTTTAATGTTACAAAATTATGAGTGAGTTAAAAAATAATTCACAACACAGGAGAGAAATAGTTTTTAATGGGGAAGGAAAAATTCACTCACATACTTCCAGCCTCCATGTGCAGATGACTTTTAAGGAAGACTGTAATGATTCATGTGAGATGATCATGGGCAATCACACTAATGAAACCAATAATGAGCTTTAAGTCCTTTTTACTGATGGTCAGACCCAGAGCAGGCTTGAGCCTCCAAAAAAAATCTCTTGGTGCCCAAGTCCAGAGATACAGTGTTTTTAAAAGCAAAAACCACAGAGATACATCAGAGTTAGATGAGGGTCACATAGCCTTGAAACATTCATTCCTGGCAGAGCTTAGTATTTATTTTAGATATAACTTGCCAATTATTTTGTTCAGTGCATCTGGACCATGGTCAAGGCCATGAAAATCTCAAATATGTTGCCAAGGCAGATGTGACTATTGGCAGTAGAGGGCTGAGAACTATCTAAGCAAATACAAAATGGAGCCAGAACAGAATGGTGCTACCTTGGCCATTCAAGTCATTTGTCAGGTTGGGGGCAATGTCAAGGAGGAAGCTCGCTGTCATCTAGAGAAACTATTAAGGTTCAGAAGAAGACTCAGCAGATAAAGGCACCTGCTGCCAAGTCTGATGACCTGAGTTCAATTCCTGGGACTCACATGACTCCTCAAAGTTGTTCTCTGACTTCCTTACTTGAGCAATGACATGTATATGTGACCCCTGCATTCATACAAAATAAAATTTTTTAAATGTAATCAAATACTTTACAAAGCTGTTAAGATCATTATCTTTCCTCTAATACATCTAATTGTCTAGACACAAGGCTGAATTTTCTTAAACCCAAATAACTGATCACGATAGACTAACAATAAAAGAGGTGAGAATCCAGCCATCTTCTGTAAAGTTAGATATTAAATTTATAGAATGCTTTCTTTTTTCTGAATTATATGTTTGTTTAGAAATATACTGACTTTTAGCCAGGCATGGTGGTGCAGGCCTTTAAACCCCATACTCAGGAGGCAGAGGCAGGCAGATCTCTGTGAGTTGGAGGCCAGCCTGGTCTACAAAGAGAGTTCTAGAACAGCCAGGGCTACATAGAGAAACTCTGTCTTGACAAACTTGTGTGTGTGTGTGTGTGTGTGTGTGTGTGTGTATGTTTTCATGTGCATATGATCTATGGTGCAAATGTGGAGGCCAGGAACAACATGTAGGAACTGGTTTTCTCCTTCTCCCATGTAAGTTTCCAGATTTGGACTCAGGTCATTAGGCTTGGCAGGAAGTGCCTTTACCCAGTGAACTATCTCACTGACCCCTTTGGTTTTTGAGAGAGTGTCTTCTCACTGGACTGGAGTTGGCCAAATTGACTAGACTGGCTATCCAGTGAACCACAGCGATCCAGTTGTCTTTACCTGGGATCACAAGCACACACCACTGTGCCCAGCTTTTCACATGTGTTCTGAGGATCAATCAACACTTTACCAACCCAGCTATAGTCCCAATCCCATGACCAGCACTCCTCTTGTGATCAATAGCAATAGATGTCGCCTACACAAACCAGAGCTCCTTGGGGGTCTTTAGTCATTTTAGAGAGTGTCAAGTGGTCCTAAGACCAGAAGGCTTGAGCAGGAACAATCTTCAACCATTTCTGAAAAGTTGATGTGTCCACCCCAAGTGTGAACCATGGACCTTGAGGACAATTGCATGATAGGTCAATGACAGTTCATTAAGTGTCACAAATGAGTCACTCTCTCGTAGCAGATGTTGATAGCATGTGTGTGGGAACAGGGAGTACCTGTTGAGGTTGACTATGAATGTAAAACTCAAAAATAAATTAAATATTTTAAGTAACACACCCCCACCTTTCTATCAAAATTTTCTATAAGTTTTGATTTGTTTGAGTATGTCTATGACCACAGGATTTCATTGTGACCAAAAGCTAGGCAGTTCCACCTATAAGAACACTTCTTCAACGGTGACATTGGAGGTGGTGGTGATGTGTCTGTTGACTTGGTTGGAGAACAGGTATGAAGCTTCCCCAGAGGGGCTGCCTTTCTAGTTCATCACCATCACCACCACCGCTACCATAATAACCATCATCACCATAGTCATCACCACTCGATATATTTTCCTAAGTGAATGCTAAGAAGAGAACTTCCACAGTCCTCTTCAGAAATGCAAGATCTCCATATAACAATTGGGATAACAATTTGTAGAATAACAGCGTTCACAAAGATGCCAGTCTCCACAATGTTCCTCATGAACCGAACACTTGGAAACTCGACTTTTAATGTTTATGTGAATGTTTTTAAAAATAAACTCAATGAAGTTACAAAGAATAAAAACACCTTCATAAGCATTCCAACTTTTCTGTCCCTTTGCTCACTTAATTTTGCAAACGAGGAAGCAGAAAAAAAAACAAGTACAGTTTCCCGTGCCCCTCTGTGTGCAACAGATTATTTCTAAGTCTAGTGTCAGCCCTTGTTTGAGGTCAGAGCACTAGCAGTGAAGCTAAGGCCATCCTTGTCTCTGGACCATTATTCCCATCTGTTTAGGAGACCCCTGAGAGGTCCCACAGCTCCAGTAGCTCCCTTCCACCTACCACCTGTCGTCATCTGGACTCCCCGTGGCCTGGGCACTGCTCTGTGAGCACAGTGTTGACTGTACACCTCCCTTGCTCAGCTCCAGCCTCTGCATCCTACACTCTGTGACTGCTCGGTGAACATATGCTTGCAGAGGGACCACTGGAGCTGAGTTTCTGACACAATGTATGCTCTCTCCACGCACCAACGGCCACCAATAGAATAATACCTAGTTACCACTGTGACTGCATCATGAAAAGAGATGTCTTTAAAACAGACATTTTAAACCCGGGACCTATTTAGAAAGCCAGGGAAGAAAACACACAGTTTGCCTTCCAATGAAACTGGTTTTATTTCTAATCAAAAGGTGAATGTCTACCCATGTCAATATTGTAAGAATCCAGCACAGTCAGTAACTAAAATGACACGTGCCTGGGGTGGCTGGTGGAGTTCAGAGTCTAGTCCTGGACATGTAGTTCTGACTTTTACAGCCACTGTATACACACACAGGGCCATGATCATGCTCTCGCTGAGAGCATAACTAATAATTCTTCTCGGCCTCTCACTCACTGTGTGTACCTTTGCTGCCCAGACTCTGTAAGATCTCGAGTGTGCGGCATTTAGGTGGACATACAGGTGTGCATCTGGAAAATGGTGAGAACTGTGTGTGTGGCTTTACTAGTGGAGCCTTAAGGACCAGAAACAGTGAAGACTCAGACTGTGCTCTGACTGAGAAAGGAAAAGCCCCAGGGACAGCACACTGATCTACAATGAGACCCATGTTTGTTGAAGCAGGTGTGCCTCAAGAGAGCCAGAGGAACGGCCGGTCTACTGGGGACCAAGGCAAAAACCAGAAATCTGTGCTCTGCTAAGCAGGAAGGGATCCAAAAAGCAGTCTTCAAAAGCAACAACTGAAATGACGAACTATAAAATACAGAGCATGTCTCCCCACCTTCTACTAAACATTTCAACACTGAAAAATGAACCTTGCACGGTGTGAAGCCTGCCACGGATACCTCTTCCTCCTTTGATGGGTGTGTGGGAGGCTCTGTGGGAGAGACCCCTTCACAGCTCAGGTTAGCTTTCAAGTCCACCTGAAGGCTTACTTGAAACGAACGGCCCGAAGAAGCTGAATGAACGAGAGACACAAACAGGATGGGGCACGGCATCCCGTCCTATGTGAAAGGGTCCGTCAGGAATGCCACATTTCCTCAGGGACAGAAATGGGGGACCAGGAGCTTGGCCATTCTGTCCCCGCCTGTTCATAGCACTGGGTCCCACCTGGGTGGAAAGGGCCCGAGAGCTGCTTGCAGTTCTGCTGCTGGGCTTACATTTTCTGTGTACTGCCTGTTGGCCTACAGAGCAGAGGGACATATGTAGCCTGCAGAATCCAAGGGTGGCAGCATTAGTGTCTTTCTCTCCTTCCACACAAGCTACAGACTTGCAGTTCTAGGATTGGAGCATGGCCCTTGGCGTGTGTTCTCAGGCCCTTCTCACCAGGCCAGAGCAATACACTGCTGCTGTCCTCCATTTCTTTGGTGATTTCCTGGTCCTAAGGATCCCCCATTCGATGCCTGTCATCCTGAATTTCCCTCCTGTCATTTAGTCGTGTTTTACTGAGTAAGGAGCTAAGTGGTGGAAGTTGGGGGGAGGGAAACAACTTGGACTCTGCTGCTTCCTGCAGCTGGCAGTGAGATGGCCATAATGTTCCTCCAGCCGAGCATCCAAGGACTGAGAGAGTGGAGACACCTGGGCTGCAGTACAATTCTCCAGCTGCATGAGAGGTCAGCTTCCACACACTGGCTGGTGACCTTGTCTGAGGTCATTTCCCCAAACAGTGCCACCCTGAGTCCCTGGGGTTCTGGGTTGCCTGGGTAGGAGATGACAGAGGTGCTAAGGGACCAAGGAGACCCATTGCTCTCCAAGCTGATATGTCAGCCCTGTGTTTTACACACTGGGCCAGTTGCTTATCTGGATTGTAGAAGAAGTGACATTAGGCAATGGTGAATTGACTTCAAGCCCATGGGTTGGCTCCCATTTAAGAGAAAGAGGGTGCTGAGGAGCACCGGGGGGTGTGGGGAGCAACTCTGAGGGGCTTAGCCTAACTTCTCAGTGCACAGGTCTCTGACACGCTTCAGAAGGCAAGAGGGGGCTGAGGTGTACACCTGCAATTTCATTGTGGCATTTAGAGAATGCCCAAAACTGCGTGGTCACAAAGGCTGGATGTGGGGCTGTGATTTGGAAATACCCCCCAGCACACACCGAATGTCATGTCCAAGGGAACACGGCTTCTGGTTCCACCTAACTAGCCTGGAACTCCCAACATACCAGACTGATTTCAAAGTTGTGCAATCCTCTGCTTCATGTGAGCTGGGGTCACAGGTATGGTTCTCCATGGAGGAGATCATATTGTGACCACTGAAACACTCTCATTCTATGGAATACTTTATATATTTTTTTAAAAGGTGTTTCAGGTGGATTCATTGCAGAAATGTAAGTGACTGCACATACATTAATAGTTTTTGGGTAGCAAATTCGTATCCAACAGCCTTGGAGGGAAAAGCCACCCATCTCATTGTGTCTTGGATGTCCACTGAAATACTGCTCTCCGGGTTGGAAGAGGAGGCCTGGGTGGACCCCCCTACGGAAGGGTAATGTTTGGTCCTTGCTTAAGGAGACTCACTGAAGGCGTGTGTGAGTTCATCACCTGCCACCTTCACACATAGCAAAGGCACTTCACTTCATCTCTCTTTGCAAAGCAGAATTCTGCTCGCCGGATTCCTACCTTTGAAGTGGCTCCTTCAAGGTCATTTGCAGGATGAGGAGTGAGACAATTTGTTTCCCAGGGAAACCAGCTCCGAGATGCCGAGATGAGCGGACACAGTGCTCTTTCCACACTGCAGTACTCCCACGGCCAACGTGCCACGGGAGGCCCTATTTAGCCAGTCGTTGCTAGGCCTTGTTTGTTACCAACATCTATTTCCTATTCACTACATGACCACATTATCAAAAATCCAACAGAAAACTTGGACCTTCAAAGAATACAAATATATTTAGACTCAGAGTTTAAAATATTTTTAATGTTTATGATCATATTTCAAAAATATACTCCAGCTGCCGGGTGGTGGTGGTGCACGCCTTTAATCCCAGCACTCAGGAGGCAGAGGCAGGCGGATCTCTGTGGGTTTGAGGCCAGCCTGGTCTGTGAAGCAAGTTCCAGAATAGTCAGGGCTACACAGAGAAACCCTGTCTCAAATATATATACACACACACACACACACACACACACATACACACACACACACATATACCAAAACATATTTTTTCAGTAAAATATTCCCAGTAAGATATATATATAACCAAAATAAGCAAAATTTTTAGATGAACAATAATGAGTCATTTTAAATTTTGTATTCATGTGTTTATTTTGTGTATTGTATAGGGAAGCATGGTTGTGGCTATGGGCATGCACATGCCACAATGTATGAATGGAGATCAGAGGACAACTTGCAGGAGTCAGCTCTTTCTTTCCACTATGTGGGTCATTTGGAATGGACTAGGGTCATCAGGCTTGGTGGCAAGCACTTTTACCCACTAAGACATTGTTGTCCAAATCCAAATTGTATAATAATTTAATAGTCCACAAGATAGCTCAGTAGATCTCATATGGTAGAAGGAGAGAACCAACTCCTGAAGTTTGTCATCTGATCTCTGCACACAAAGAGACACACAGACACACACATCATGGCCTATGCACATGTATACACACAAAGAAATAAAGTATAGTAAACTTTTAATAATTTAATAGATAAGAGTAATCTTGAGTTCGTAGGACTTCAAGGTGGACTGTGATCGAGACTGTTCCTTCAAAACACAAGCACAAATTTGTGACTACATGTTTGTTTCATTTTTATAGAGCTAGGGATGGAACCCAGGGCCTTGCACATGCTAAGCACTTTAGTGCTCTCCAGTGGAGGGACCCCCAACCCTAAGCAACTGTTCTTATTGGAGTCAAGTGAGTGCACATTTAATGTTTGCCTAGGCTGCCTGACAGTAAACTCCATGAGAGTGAGGACTCAGCATGGTGCTGCCCACATTGTGGTGATCCAGCTCACACTTCTAAGTCTGAGTGTTGAAGGCCATTTATCCTTGAGGACTTCATAGGATCCACTCCTTGTCACAGAGCTACTGGCTTCACGACTCCATCAACACATGAAAGGGGTCACTTTCCATTGTAAAATAGTCAAGGCTGAAAGGTTCTCAGTGAGATTTTCAAAGGAAATATCCTCCTGGAAAAACATGTAGAATAAATGTTGGTGCCTTCTCCATTTTGCTGGTAGTCTATCTACTGGAAAAACTGACCACAGTGACTATATTTCACCTCTAACCTGTTCATGCAAGGTTTCCCAAAGCCTGATTTCTACATGTGTCTAGCCCTCATTAAAGGAACTGAGCCTGCAGGGTCATTTCATCCTTTATCTTTTTGTATCTAACTCTTGACTCTAGATAAACAAGTTCAGAATGCCTTTGTTCCTACAGCAGGGAGAAATAATTGGTCCTTCCTAAGGGCAAGATCATGGGGGCTACAGTCCTTTGAGCTGGTCACAGGAAAGGCAAACACTCAGACCTTTACTACTGTGGATAACAAGGCCAGGAGGGAAGGGCCTGCAGGCCCCAGACCACCCCCTCTGGGAGCACTCTAGACCACAGCCTTCCCCACTCATTACCCTGCCCTCACAAGAAAACTCTTTCCAGGATGTCCGTGGAGAAGTGTGCAAGCATCGCCTAGGAAGGACATGGTATCATGGTTACAGAAGGTATCGCACCTGACAGTCACTCTACCATGCAGATTGTCCAGAGGAGCTAGCCGGTTACTACTGGCAGAGACAGTGTGAATGTGATGCCAGACAAGACTCAGAATAAAATGCCGTCCCTGGGAGCATATTCCACCGGCTTCCTCTGCTCCTGCTTCTGCTGGTATCGGGCCTTCTGATAGAAAATGATGATGACCACAGTGACAATATTCAGAAGGATGACAAGCAGAATGAGCCAAAATGAGTATCCGTAAGTATGGGTTGTTCTTTCGTTGATGGTGTCTGGGTAAAGCTTCTGGGACAGCTCTTCTGAGAGATGGTTGGACTCTGTGTTCCCCACGAACAGTAACATGGTCAGGAACACAAAGGATGCTGAAAAGAAGATTGAGCTTCATAAATGACACCATGAGTCATTCTTAACATTATTTTTGTCCATGTGTACATGCATGCATGTGCCTTTCTGTGGTATGTGTCTGAATGTGCACATATGTATATGCACATATGTGTAGGCCAAAGGACACCAGCTGTTTGTTTCTACCACTTTCCCATTTATTTTTTTTTGTTTGTTTGTTTGTTGTTTGTTTTTGCAGAGAGGTCACGGTTTTCCACTGAACCTGGAACTCCCTGTTTCGGCAGCAAGCCTCCAAGATCCCCTGGTCTAGTGTCACTGCCCACCCAGGGATGTGGTTACAGATGTGTACCACGTGGCCTGGCTTTTTTCTTGGGTGCTGGGATCTGAACTCAGGCCATTATTTCTTTGCCGTGATGACTTTATTCATTGAACCATCTACCTGTTCTTGTGATGCATGTTTTAAAGTTATTTTAATTATTTATGTGTATATGAACATGTCTGTACACATATGTGTAGGTTGCCACCCACAGGGACCAGAACAGGCCATCAGATCCCTTGGAGCAGATGTTAGAGGGGTTTGTGAACCACCCATTGGTGGAGGGGGGTAGATTCCAACTCAGGTCCTTATGATTAGGGACTGGGCAGCAGTAACCCTTAACTGCTGAGTTATCCCTCTAACTGTGCACAGCCCCCATGCATTTTTAATATTGCTTATTTTCTTTATGGAATACATAATCCATAGGCATTTATTGAATAGTGTTCTAATGGGATTCTATAGTGTTTCAAGATGAAGGAGAATGTAAAAACAAGATGTAAGATACAAACTCTATTCTAGGCACGAAAATCTAAATATCATTCAGGGAAGTATCTAACCTGCAGGCTCAGATCCCATCAGAAGCTGTCGCTGGGTGACTGGCCTACCACAGCCTATGCCCTAGGGACACATATGTAGCAGGTGTGAGTGAGTGGACAGGGGATGGAGAGTGGATACGGTGAGTGTATGGGGAGGTGTGAATGGACAAACAAGACTTGGTAAAACACCAGCATCCTAGGTGGAAGAAGCCACCTCCATAAGAGCAGGGATTGGCAGTGGGTCACTCCCAACTGTGAGGGGTGAGTCCCACCAGAAGCAAGAGAGCCACAGGCTCTGGAGTGCTGGACACGGACACAGGGAAGTTCTGGGTAGCTGCTGCAGCTAGTCCACTCTGTATGACTCAGCCAAGTGTGGCCTTGAACCAGGAAGTATCTACAGCAAAGCAGACTAATAGCTGCTTAGATGGGCGAGAGGCAGGTAGTAACCAGGAGACATGAAGTCTCTCTTTGAGCTGGTGAAAGTGTTTGGAAAATGATGGTAGTGATGTCTGCAGTGGCTAAGAACATGGCAAAACCCAATGAACAGTGTGCTTTCAGTGGGTAATGTAAGTGGCAGGTGATTCATATACCAGGGACGCTGGAATGAAAAAACTTTGGGAAGAAGGTGAGGATGAGGATGGATGCTCATGCCCTGGTGGGGTCTGACACATCAGGGGAATCCCCAGGATGAAGTCTTCTGGGATCCTTCATCTGCTGACGTACACAGAAATGTGTATTAAAGTTTAGTGAAGTCTCGATAATCGGTTGTATCCCAACCCACAGGCAGGAAAGCTCCCCAAACGGTCCTCTGAGGGAAGCTAATTAGGGGGGTTTGCATGAGGAGAATGTTTGAACAGCCCTTGATGACACACCTCACCCACAAAAAATGGCTTTATTTCTTAATTATTTGTATGAACAAAAGTCCCGTTCCTCTGATGCTCACTGGGCGCCTCTCACACCTTCATTATCCTTCATTTTCCTCTTGTGAAGTTTCTTATAAAAGCTTAATTAATCATAAAGGGGTGGAATGAACACAAGGTTAATGCCTTTACCCTAAAGTGGATTGTCTGGAGCTTTGATTTGCCCAGGGAAGGGCTGGCATGTAGACACCTTGCCTATCTGGGCCCCTTAGAGGCAGATGCCTGGAGCCTTGGGCTCCACATCACTTCTAGTTAATTGATTATCCTTCCTTCCTTCCTTCCTTCCTTCCTTCCTTCCTTCCTTCCTTCC
>CABHPH010129137.1:17696-29780 GCA_902168325.1 Peromyscus nudipes
TCCTTCCTTCCTTCCTTCCTTCCTTCCTTCCTTCCTTCCTTCCTTCCTTCCTTCCTTCCTTCCTTCTTTCCTGAAATACTGGAGATTAAATCTAGATCCTTGAAAACAGTAAGCAAGAACTCTACCACTGAATCACACTCCAGCCCTCTTTCATTATTTGTATTGAGCAGGGCCTTGAACCCCCACTGCAGCCAGACAGGTCTTGAACTTGGGGGCCTTCCCACCTCAGCTTCCTAAGTACCTGGGAGTATAGGCCTCCATCTAGGCCTGGCTAGCTGCACATCTTCTCCAGAGCTGTAGACTGGAGGGCTACTGGAGGCTGGGGGCAGGCATCAGTGAGCTGTTTTTCAAGGCTTGAGGATATGGACTTCTGGAGGAGCCCATCCCTGCTGGGCTATGTATGATACCTACTCATTGCTTCCTGTGTTCTCCAGTTGAGGATGTCTGGAGCAGACAGTTTGTGACAGTCTCTCTGGATCCAACCTCCTCTCCGCCTACCTTAAAATCCCCTGTGGCCAACTCTGGCCACACTGGGGCCAGTGCGGGCTGAGGTCAGGGGGCACAAGCCTCGGGTGGTGGTATTGCTATTTCTTTTCCTTAGAAACCAACCAAGTAATCCACTTCCTCTTCTACCCACTGGGCCTGCTCACCACATGCAGCCCAGGAGAGCATGGGCAAGCCTAGCTCCACAGGGGATTTTGGCATTCTCCAGGGCCTTAAAGTCAGTCTGACAGTAGCCCTCCCTCCCAGTGCCCCAAAGGCTAGGAAGCTCCATTGTCAATGATGCACAGAAGCCCTTCTGCAGGATTAGCCTCTTGCAAACCTGTTTTCACTAAGCCCTGTAACCCTCCAGATAAGGGCAGAAAATTAAAGGCTCTCTGAGGGTGTATGAGGACAGAATCTGGCTTACTGAGCATCAGGACACAAAAGGCTACCCCCAACTCCTATGCTTGCCCAAAGGCCTCCTCCAGACCCAGCTCAGAATGCAAACCTGCCCCTTACATACCCCTTCCAGGTGTTTTTTTTTTTTTTCCTGCTGACATCACAGCCTTTCCCTCTACGTTAGAATATACCCCTGAGGTAGAAGTACTGTGAGGGGAACTCTCTCCCCACAGCATAGCTCTGTGTGGCTAGACATAGGCAGGCTGAGGGGAGACTGTCTGGACTCCTTTTCCTCCGCAGACATGTGTGGGGCTCTGACACTTGTACAGCAGTCTGTCCTCCCCTGTAGGGGAAAGGAGATGAGGCTACAACCTCAAGGGGCCAGCTGGCAGCCTTTCCCCTTCTCCTCTGGGAACCCACCCCTCCTCCCTCATGTGCCTCTGAGGCTGGAGAAAAGCTGACCCTGGACCCAGCTCCAGTATGGACAAGTGTTCTTAGTCAACTTGATGGGCCGGTTGGTCTTTCTGGGCTTCAGAGACTGATTAGGCCATGTCAAGGTGTGAGTCCATGAGAACTGGGCCCAGGATGTTCTCCTGATTCCTGGGATATGGCAGGCCTTTCCTCTAGAGCTGTTGCTGGTGGAGTCCAGGGTGTGTACAGATGAATGACCTTTTAGAGAACTGACTCAACTGTGTAGCTATAGACCACACACTGGGAAATCAACAATGATGAAGAGAAACAGATTGCCCACAATGTAATCTCCAAATCCAGCCATGTCTGAGGCCTCTGCTTCTGTTGGATCCGAGTTGCATGAGCAAGACTAAGAACAATTAATTCATTGTTTAGCCTGGCAGTGAATGAGGTCTGGTGGCTGATGGAAGGCCCTTGATGCTAGGGACCTATATCTGGATTTGTAACCAAGTCCCTTAACCTCTGGTTCTCAGTCCCACTAGGCAGATATGGGGGGTTGCAGTACATGGACAAAGCCCACAGAGTCTTTTGTCTGAGTCACAGCATAATCCACTTCCCATCTGGACTCCATCCTCCACCCAGGTACCCACCCACAAAATAACAAAATCACCTGGCAACCACACAACATCCTAGCCCACAAGAAGAGTATTGGCCCCAGATGGCATCCTCCCTTGCTCTGTGGCTTAGCCACCCAGGTGTGGCATCTCTGGAGTCCAAGTTTGCCCCTTGTGAAGGCAAGAAGGAGAGCAATGTGTGTTCATGAGCATGCATCAGTATGCATATGTGTACACCTATGTGTGCATGTGTACACATGTATGTGTGTGTATGCCCATGTGTATGTGCGTGCATGTATATACACTTGAGTCTTCTCAGGAAACTCACCACTGAGTCCATTCCAGGTGTAGACGCCCACAGGACCCAGGAACGTCTGGTAAGGGTTGCTGATGCTGTTGTAGAAGGTGAACACTGAGCTCAGTACGGAAGCTCCCAGACTCAAGATCAGGAATATGACAGCCACCAAATGCAGAGACTTCTGGGAAGAATTGCCCAATATCCCTAAAACTAAAGCAACATTTGGTGAATGCCCAGTGCAGAATACAAATCCTAAGTGCAGCCAAGCTAGAGAAGGTGTGGTGTCGGAGGAGGAAGCAGTATACCATTCATCCTGCAAGAAGAAGATGGCACAGACTGGAAGATGGCTCAGTCAGTAATGTGATGTAGAAGCATGGAATCTGTGTTCAATCCCCAGAAGTCACCTAACAAAGCCAGCTGTGGGGGCAAGTGCTTGCCATCTCACTGTTGGGGAGACGATTGAGACAGGTGGATCCTGGGGCTCACTGGACAGCCAGCCTAGTTGAATTGGTGAGCTCCAGGTTCAACCAGAGACCCTGTCTCAAAAACCAAGATGGGCATCACCTGAAGAATAGCATCTGGGCTGGCCGGTGGTGGCTCACGCCTTTAATCCCAGCACTCGGGAGACAGAGGCAGGCAGATCTCTGTGAGTTCGAGGCCAGCCTGGGCTACCAAGTGAGTTCCAGGAAAGGCGCAAAGCTGCATAGAGAAACTCTGTCTTGAAAACCCCCCCCCAAAAAAAAGAATAGCATCTGGAGTTGACCTTTCACCTCCACATGCACGTAGATACATATGCATGTGCACCTGTATACACACACTGAGTGCACATGTACAGACAGGAACATACATGAACATACAAGAATGGGACCGCATCCATCATGGCAGACCACAGCCCTAAAAGTGCCTGGATGTTTATCTTAGTTGTCAAGTTCTAGCAGAGGGTGTCCTTCATGCCTGCAGCTTCCTTACTAGTGATCTCTGCCCTCAGAGTCTAGCCAATGGGATAGGTGGCAATTCCATCGCCATCGCTTTCCTTCGGGTCTGAGAGTTAGTTGCTTCTGACAGAAACCCTTAGGGTGGGTCACTGTGCAAACTCATGTGCAGTGAGGATCCCATAAACCCCGTGGCTTGGAAGAACTCAGTGAGCCAGGAGCAGCTGACAGAGAAAAAAAGCTGGAGAATGAGGGCTGGTGGAAATGACCAGAGAGGTGCTAGCTCATAGCTTACAGTAGAGACAGGAAAATGTTTCTTGCTGGGGCAAATCAGGGGTCTTTCCCTGGGTCCAGACTCTATGTCCCTGGCCCTGGCTCAAAGCCTGGAGAAGGTTGGGAACACAACCCTCTGGTTCACCCTCAGACTTCTGTCTAAGCTTAACGCACTTTAGGAAATAGCACCTGCATGTATCTTAAATGCAAAGAAGCTCCATGGGGGTTCTACACTCATGGAAAGCACAATGCAGGTGCGCTGGGCTATGAGTCATCAGACCCACAGGGCACCTGAGCTCTACCAGCCATTTTCCAGGGCATCTAGCTCCCCCACCTCCTGCTCTACTCCCACACAAAAGACCAGACATGGCAGGTATGTTCTTCCTAGGTGTGCCGAGCATCTCTCTAATGGCTGTCAGGGTATGTCAGGATCCCACATGGAAGTATTTAGAGATAGTCTACCCAAGGAAAAGACAATCAGGGAAAGAGACTGTGGTACTAACTGTAACAACACTAACAAAACCACTGGAAACTGCAAGCCACAGTAGCCACAGAGGGGTAAGAACTAGCCAAAGTTTCCTTCTTCCTCTTCTTCCTCTTCCTGTTTCTCTGGTCCCCACAGATGTGGAGACGTTCACATCCTTAGCACAGCACCACTTTAAGGAACAGGAAGTAGCCAGGCAGACCTGGATTCTTCGCTTCCAGGGCCTTGTGTGCTGGCTCCCGCGGGACAAGAGGAACTTCAAAGCATCTGCTGAACCATGTCCTACCATTTGTCACCATCACCCTCTCTTTGCAAGGCACTCCTCTCTGTCCTGGACTGAGGCAATTATTGAGAAGTTCTCCATGGGTCAAGCCCTACTGTGCATGCCCTTAATTTCACCCATGCTCCGGATGTTCAGTGTAGAACCTGCACACCATGCGCCTGGGTCTCCTTTCTGACTCTTCAAGGAAAATGAGAGCAAGGCTTGTGTAAGAAATGGGGGCCTGGAGAGATGACTCAGTGGTTAAGAACACTGGTTGTAATGGCAGAGAACATGAGTTCAATTCCTACCACCCACATGGTGGTTCACAATTATCTGTAAACTCTAGTTCCAGAGGGGTCAATATCTTCTTCTGACTTCTATGGGCACATGGCACACACATATACATGCAGGCAAACCATAAAATAAAATTAGTAATTTTTTTTTTTTTTAAGGAATGGTCTTTACTGAACTGTGTTTCTGAGAAATCTGAGTGGACCCAGGACCCCAGGATCTGACATTTACCTTGAGTAAGAGTATGTGCTCGACCCAGTTTGGGTGAAATCATCTTAAGTTTTAAGTCCTCGTATCTATTTATCTAAATCTGCAATGTCCTCCTACTAGACAAAGTAGGCATGAAAAGAGGTGGTACCAAAAAATTGGGTGGTAGCAGAAGTCCCCCATGAAGAAAGAGGAGGCACCCTGAGTAGTGTGTGACTGAGCCCAGAGCAGACATCTCCTGGAAGGGAGTGGCCTGAGGGCAGCAGCAGCCGATACACTGCTTAGCACAGGGCACTGGCGTAAAGGGTAAAGGGACGTGCAGGAAAGAGGGGCAGGAGAGACAGGAACTCCTAGCATGTGATAAACATCAACTTGCATCCCTGGTAACCCCGGGAGAACAGAGCCTGCAAAAGAAGAGAAACCCCAGCTCAGCAGCGAGTGGACCATGATCTCTCACCTCCACTGTAGAACATTTCACTGCTCAGATGCCCTGGGGCAAAGCTCAGCTTCCATAGGCAACACCTCCTTGTCGCCGTGGTGACTGGGCTTTTCAGTGACTTCTGTCAGTGACCCCTTTGGGGTCTTATGTTCTCTACCCAGTAACCCAAATGAGGCTCTCAAAGACCACCTGGACTGGGGCTGCACTTGCCCCTGACTTAACCAAGTGGTGTCTCTTGCCTGCTTATCCACGCTCTGTGTAGATGCCATGTTTGGGAGGTTTTGCTGGTGCTAACTCAGTACGTGCTGATTTTGAAACTGGGGGGAGGTGATGTCAGAAGGAGAATAGGAAAAAGCAACAGAGCTGAGACACACCCAGCCAGGGGTCCAGGCTGGTCCCTGTGGATGTGTCAGCCATTCATCACCTCAAGGTGGATCCACTTCCCCTTCCCCAACAGCCAGGTCGGGAGGAAACCCTCGATCTCAAGGGAAGGTGACTGGGGACAAAAGAGCTTTCTCTCTCTTTGGCAGAGTTCTGCAGTCAAGGAAATAACTGGAATATTTAAGTCAAGAACAGAAACCTGAGTGTAAGGAACATGCCCTGTGTCCCAAACACCTGGAATTCTCTGAGTATCTCTCTACCTCACATGCTGACTTAGAGCTGTAAGTGATGGGTGTTCATTTGCAACTGGAATATTCCATTAGAAGGTGACCATGAAGGGCTGCAGACATGGCTCAGTGGATGAAATGCTTGCCCTGAAGGCATAGGGGCCTCAGATCAACCCTCCCAGAGCCCATGTTTAAAAAAGAAGCCAGGCACAGTGCCTGTAATCCCAGCCCTGGGGAGACAAGCTTGCTTGCCAGCCAGCCCAGCAGAATCAATCAGTGAGCTCCAGGTTCCCTTAGAGACCTTGTCTCAAAGCACAAGGTGGAGGGGGTTGGGGAGATGGCTCAGCAGTTAAGAATGCATAGTATTCTTGTAGAGAACCCAGCTTCCTTTTCCAGCACCTACTTAGAGGCTCTCATTACAGGGGAGCCAATACCTTCCTCTGGTCTCTTTGAGCTGCTGCATCCATGTGGTGCACATAAACTTGTACAGGCACACATATATACCCATGAAATTAAAACAAAAACAAGCAAACAAGATGGGACATAATTGGGAAACATACGTACATTGTTGACCTCTGGCTTCCTTGTATATGTGCACACGTATGCACAAGTACTTGCACGTGACACACATGCACAAAAAGAAAAAGAAAACGACAATCAAATTTATCTTTGCCTTGACTTTCAATAAGATTTAGCAGACATAATTTTCCAAAGAGAGTTAATTTGGGGCTGTTGACTCATACTTTCCTACGTACTTGGGGGGCAATTCATCTTAATTTTAACTGCTGCATTGTAAAACTTATTTCTGAATACCATGCCTCCTAGGTATGACAGCTAGTCTTTCCAGCTCCTGTCTCCGAAATCAGACAATGATAGCTGAAAGTTTGGTGAGAGTTAGCTAGAACGCAATAACAATAACCTTCCCAGCATCTGACAGCTGCTCCCTCCCCATAAAATTAGCAGATACATGGCGTTCTTTTTCTTTCTTTCAGGGGACAAGCTTCTGAATCAGGAGTCCCCTCACAATTGGAGCTAATTGCCCTGATTCTGGTGTCCTCAGAAAGAGGCCAAGAGCAGGCAGCCAGAAAGGACAGTAGATATCTCAGCTGGGCATCCAGACACCCAGCTCCCCACAGGACAAGATTCATTCACTCAGTCCCAGTGGCCATCTGCCCTCCACCTCCAGGCCTTGTTTTCTGTAAGTTCACAGACATTGAGTATGATGGTTGATGCTCTCAACTTACAGAATATAGAATTAACAGGGACACAAACCTCTTTGCATGACTGTGAGGGAGTTTCTAGATTGGGTTAAGCGAAATGGGAGGATCCACCTTAAAGATGAGCACCGGCCTTCACCCCTCCCCTGCTCTCTGTTTTCTAACTGTGGATGCGATGTGACCGGCAGCTTCAAGCTCCTATCTTGGTGACTTTCTCCACTGTGATGCACTGGGGTTTTGTCAGACATTTTGTCGCAGAAACACAAGTAACTAAAACTGATTCTTCAGACGGGAACTGATTCCACTTCCTCAGACACCTGGCCCCCAGGGACCTGACTCAGGGTGATGCTTCCATTAGTGGACATCACAGTACAGTATGGACAGATCTTAGAGCAGGACCTGGGCCCTCCCAGGAAGTCACAGCTAGCACCTCAACCTCTTGGACAGTTGCCAAGACTGTCTTGGGAGAAACGTGACTAAGGCCTCTGGTTTGGCCCCCTCCATTCCCTCCATCTCCTTCTTCCAATGTGGTCACATCTCTGAGAAGGGAAAAGGGTAGACAGCCCTTCACCAGGAGACACTCTCTGATACATGAGATGAAGTCAGAGTAGAGAGGTAGGGTTTTCCTATAGTCTCAAGAAGTCAACTTCATTTGTTCTGTACTTTGCAACTAGTTTCTGTGTTGTGTTTACCTTCTCAGTTCAGTTCTGTTTAAGAGTGCAGTGTTGAGATCACAGGAAAGAAAGAGGAGCCAGTGGAGACTGGGGACAGAGGAGAAGCCAGACCGTGACAGCCCATCAGTGATAGTCGGTAATAGTTGGTCCTTGGCCTAAGTGCAGAGACCATTGAGCCTGCCCTTTGACCATTGACACTTGCCCTCAGCCTGCCTTGGTTCATTTGTAAGGTTGTGTCCTAAGCTGTCACAATTAAAAAAAAATCAACTTCAAGCAGCCTACTGCCAAGGGGTATGAAAGTAATGCCCAAAGCTTGTATCAACCTAGCATCTAGCCAAGGCAAGGTTGGGGACCATCAACCCTGAGTCAGAATTACAATCCATTTGCCCTAAAATCACCCAGTGTATTAATCACTTTTTTCATTGCTACAATCAAAGGCTTAACGAAAGCAATTTAAGGGAAGGAGAGCTTATTTTGGCTCACAATTTGAGAGTACATTTCACCATGGTGGGGAAAACATGGCGGCAAGAGCTTGAGACAACTAGACACACTGCATCTGCAGTCAGGAAGCAGAGAGAGAGATGAATGCTGAGTGAGGATCAGCTCACCCCCATTTTCTGCAGTTCAAGACCTCTGTCTGTGAGATGATGCCACCCATATTTAGTGTGCATCTTCTCACCTCAGTTAACCCAATATAGAAACTCCCTCCCAGACACGCCCAGGGCTTGTCTCCCAGGTAACTCTGTTTCTCATCAGGTTGATAATCAATGTTGACCATCACACCTCATATTATGAATTGACTAAAATGTCTCCCACAAGCTTAAATTTTCAAGGCTCAGACTCCAGCCTGTGCCACTGTTTTAAGGACTGTGGAAACTTCCAGAGACACAGACTAGCTACTAGAAGTAGATTATTAGGGGTAGGCCTTTGAAGGCTATAGCCACCTTGGTTCTGGCGTGTGTTCCCTGCTATCTGGTCCACATTATGTGAAGAGACTACCTCACACTCCCACCATCACAGCTGAACCTGCTCTGCCATGCCTTTCCCACCATGATGGGCGGGAATCCCTCTGGAACCAAGAACCAAAACTAACCCCTCCTGTACGCTGTTTTTCTCGGATGCTTTGTCATAGTTACACAGAAAATAATGCATCTAATAAGAATTTTTTTTTAAACAGGAGGGATGGGACCTGAATCTGGAATTTTTCTTGTCATGGGAGGCTAAGTGCAGTGTAGCACGAATCTTAAAAAGTCTTATTAGTAAAAACAAACCCGGTGCCAGTTATTGGGGTGAATGCTGGAAGATCAGAGAAGCAGAACAGGCCACAGCTAACCTCACCTCGCCAATTCCTCAGCTGATCCTCTTTCCTCAGACTGAAAGCCTCTGAGTCCTCATCCAAATGGATCTCAGCTGAACTGCTGCTAAAAGCCTAAAAGCTTAACAAGCCTCTAGTTCCTGTTCCTCACACCTTATATACCTTTCTACTTCTTGTCATCACTTCCTGGGATTAAAGGTGTGTATCACCATGCCTGGCTGTTTCCAGTGTGGCTTTGAACTCATAGAGATCTGGATGGATCTCTGCCTTTCGAATGCTAAGATTAAAGGCATGTGTGTGCCACCATTTTCTGGCCTCCATATCTAGTGGCTGATCTGTTCTCTGACCCCAGATAAGTTTATTAGGGTGCACAATATTTTGGGGAACACAATATCACCACAGTGCAGTCTCTGTAGCATCCAGGAGATTGTATTTCCAGGCCAGAGTCAGTGCCATGGTAATGTGGCAGTTGAAGTGTCACGTGTCTAATAACCGACATGCTCTTGGGACCAAGGTCAAAGAGACCTAGTGCCATGGGAAGAGAAATAGCATTCATTGAAATGCCAAAATAATTCTGTGAAGATGCTTGGTCTGGTCAGGATGTGGGCTGAGTAATACTGGAGATCCCATTCTGAGGGATGCCACAGCCACGTGACACATTGCCCCATTCCTGCCACCCTGGGGAAATAGTACACGTCATGCCCCTTAGGCCCTGTTAGCATTCTCAGAGTCGGAGGTTAACTTCATTCGAGATCCTGTTATAAAGCACTCAAGAGTCAAACTGAGGGTGGCAGGAAGAGGCACACCCTCGTGAGTGTGAGCACAGGTCCTCCTACGAGTCCATGGAGCTGTGTTCCCCACCTCACCTCTAGCTGTTGTGGAGACTTACATGAGTGCAGGGTGTTGCATTTCAGCAGAGGAGGAGCTTCCCCTTGCCCTAAATAGGGAGCACTTGAAGACAGGAACTGTGCACAAATCCTATCAGTTCCTAAGTCTAAGACCTTCACTCACATAGCAGATATTTTGAGCTGAAATTATACAGCTAGAATGTTAGGAGTAGCAAAGACCATCCAGTCATGGCTAGACAGAGCTAAACGGTCACTTATCTGGGTATTAGATGAACCAGGACCCATCTAGCCAGCCTGAGCTCATTGTCAGCCCAATTCCACAACAGAGGGTTTCCTCACTGGGGCTGACTAGGCATCACCTCCATTCATTGACCCATTGTTGGCTGAACGATTTTGACACTTTAAACAAAATACTATTGCCCATTCTGCTCTTTCACTTAAAACTCTATAGTCCAAATAGACACAATATGTTAGATTCCCCTGCCAAAGTATAACAGGGCCTGGTGATATACATCACCGCCTGAGGATTTCAGCGTGTCCTGGCCCTAGCCACAAAACTCAAACACTTGACTTTTCAAGGGGAAGCATCTATCTACCAGTGCCAAACAGGACAATGCATATTTCATTTTATACAGATTTAATTTCACTACCAATGATTGGCTAATGATGTGCATCGCAGCCCTGACTTACTTGCAGGAGAGCAAAGTGTCCCACTGTAAATACTGGATTCTGTTGACAGGGTAAGCAACAGAGGATCTTTAGCATTGCCTACATGTTCTAAAAACGACTTCCTGTCTGGGAGAACTGTTTACATGTTCAGTGCTTACTGCAGTCACAGGTATGGAAAATCCCATAGTCCCTGAGTGGCCCCTAGATGCCAACCAGCAACTGCGCAACATGTTCCTCCACTGGGTGCTTGCTGACCCTCTGAAGCAATGGGAGGTTGGACAATGAGTTTGAGGGGTGGTTAGAGTGTGGCTTTCCAGGAGCAAAGGATGAAAACAGAGAGAACCAGTCACAAGGGACACAAGCATTCTGCCTCTGCTGCCACACTAAGGGCAAGGACCCAGTTGGCAGTGACCCCAAGCTGTGCTCCCCGTGACTGAAGCTGTCCCTGCTCTCCAGACACCAGCTGACTCCCAGTCACACAGGGCTGGTTTGCCAGGCCTGACCTTTCCTGTCCTTCTCTGGGCCTCCTTGCCTAGAGACTCAGGGTTTCCATGGAGGCCATCAATCTCTAGATGGAATCAACTGATCCCAAGTCGACACTGTAGACTTCTGTCTCAAATGTAAAGCGTTTAAATCTGCCGGACGATTCACAAACAAGCATACTTTTGTTTTTGAAAACGGTATCACTGAAGGGGCCTTTGAAACCGCAGCTCCCAGCTGCTGGAGAGTCGGTCTCTAGGCTGCGGCCAGCACCAGGGGAGGGGAGAAGCCGTTGAAATCTCAGGGAAGATGTGGTTTTCCTACCACTCAAAGACCCATTGGTAGTTAGAAACACATTGCCCTGGATTTATGGAAACCATTTCATTAGTGAATCATAAACCTTCTAGAACTCCATCCTGGAGTATGAGCACCCAACATTACACTGGCATAAGGTAGTAGATGGTGCCTACATACCCCCAATCAGCTGTATAGACCCTGCACACGTCACTGTGCAATGCAAAGTCCACTTATATGTTATACAATGTACAGATGTGGCTTTCATATTTCAAGAACCATAATGCCAGAGCTCAAACTCTGAAACTCAAGTAGCTGCATTTGTTTATCCCCAATGGTTTCTTATTTTGTATCTCCTGAGAGCAAGACATTATTATATCAGAAATAAGGAACAAATAGGAATTCCTGTAAGTGATAGGATTGATAGGAATTGAATGTCATTTCCAACAATGATATATTTTGAAAACAAAAGTGTAAGCTCAAGAAGCTGAGAAATACGAACTGGGTGTTGACGTTTTCTGCTTTACATTTTCCCTATGTGAGTACTTACGAACTTCTGGAGGGAGCTGGATGCACCGCATCAAAATCCAAGGTCAATGTCCTTTAAAATGCTGCTCCTGCTGGCTATTAAACACCATAAAGCTGCCACATACTTTAACTATTTACTTGTCAATAAACTAGATAGGTACGTTCAAGTCCAGTGGCTGCTAGAATGGTTTAGACTTTAACAAGATAACCAGTGCCAAAGAGTCTGAAATAATGCTAAAGAGTTTTTCAAAATAATGAGTTAGTCCACTGATAGCCTAACTTAGGGCTTCAAAGAGATTGATTTTGAATGGCTCTTTGGTCCAGATGTAGAATGATGGAAGTCTTACCCACTCCTGCT
>CABHPH010129138.1:0-11613 GCA_902168325.1 Peromyscus nudipes
ATATAATACATACATATGGAAGCTATTACCTTGGCTGAAGACACAAGGGAGTAAAATGGTACTAGTGTAGTAATTTGTGTATGTCAAACTGGTAGTGTAAGGGCTGCAGGAAGAACTCAGTATTAGAGCACACACTTAGCCAAGTACAAAGCCCTGGGCTCAATACTTAGCACTGAAAAGACTAAAACTAAAGTATTTGTATTACTTAGGAAACGTCAACCACCTTGTCCAAAAGAAATGGTTTGAAATTTTCTTGATGACTAGTAATCAAAGATTTGACATTTCAGAGGTTTTCCAAAACATATATTTACCTTTTTTGGTGAACACTGATTTTTGTCTTCTAAATGTATACTTTTGTCTATACAATCTGCCAACAACTTAGTAATTAAACTATTTTAAAGTTAAATTTTAAACTTACTCTGGTCTTGTTCCTGTTTTATCACCTAGAAAATCCAAGAAGTTTCATGTAAAAATAGGTCATTTAACAGCACATTAACACATTCCAAGTTCTAGTGAACAGAAATGAAATAAAATACAAACACAAGTTTTCAACACCATGCAATGTGATTTTCCCTGTCCTGAACTTGGAGGAAGAACACAGCATGATGATGGAGATCAAACACCAAGCAAACACCTTACAGAGCTCAGCTATATCTACTTCCCTCGAGAAGAAACAACTCTATTCCGTGCCTTGGCCGTAGTGTTCTACCACAGCAACATGATAGCAATTAGGACATGCACTGTTTCTTTGACACTTTACTTTGGGGCTATAACTCTCTATACACAACATGTAAGACAGGCTACATTATTACGGACCCTCAGTAATAACACACTTACAAACACTTTCTGTGCCTACTCTGGCAGTCTCTGGCTTGCTACTTTCCACACAGCCATCCCAATGTTCCTCATCCTTTAACCTCCACTTCCCTTTTATTTTCCCACACACATCAATCACTAAACTTGCTTTATTTGCTCACTCCCTATCTCGTCTCAATGGCCCCTTTCATCCCCTCAAACACTTCCCACCCCTGCTTTCATGGCATACACATCTGATTATCTTCTTTTGTTCCTGCTCCCCTGTTCCTTTAGACTTCAGTCCTCTCTCTCCTTTCATGACCACAACCCCCTACACACACGGGAGGGAGAGAAACGAAAGATATTTGGGTTATCTGCTTAACATAATCTCCAGGACCATCCATTTTTCTTTAAATGTCTTCATTTATCAATAAATGAAGGGTTACAGTTAAATGGTTAAATGGCAGCGCTGCTCACAGTAAGTTGGGCCCTCCCATATCAATCACTAATCAAGAAAATGCACCATAGACTTGCCCATGGGCCAATCTCAGGGGGAGAGGGGCATTTTCTCAATTGAGGTTCCCTCTTCTAAAATAACTCTAGGTTGTGTGTGTCAAGTTGACCAAACTAACCAGCACAGAGGCCTAAGAGCACCCGTGCCATTTCAGTGGTTCACAACTGCACTGAGTTCCAGCTCCAGGGGATCTCATCCTTTTTTTTGAACTCTGTGAGCACTTGCCTCCTCCAACACACACACATAAACATAACAGAGAAAGGGGGAAAACATCTTGTGATTTAACCAAAGAATCCTGACAGACAACCACCAATTAAGGGAAACAAAAGGTGGTACATACGATCATGGGTACTTATTCTCACATAATCTTCTTCTACTCTAGCTCAGACACAGTATAAAAGTAGGACAATGGAGGAACAAAAAAGAAGGGAAATGAAGTTGTACATTTCTCTTATTCCTCTCTTCAGAGTTTAAAAAAACAACTAAGCCGGGCGGGGGTGGCACATGCCTTTAATCCCAGCACTCGGGAGGCAGAGGCAGGCGGATCTCTGTGAGTTTGAGGCCAGCCTGGTCTACAGAGTGAGATCCAGGATAGGTACCAAAACTACACAGAGAAACCCTGTCTCAAAAAACCAAAAAAAAAAAACCAACTAAATAAATTATTGATAGAAACAAGTACTTCCAATGTTAGCTGACTAAGAGTAGATTACAAAACATACAGATCATGATCTTGATTTATAAATAAGCATTAACATTCACATTACTGTAGCTATGTAAGACATAAACACATACAAATTTAAGCTATTTACAAAAGCCAATACTTTATGCTCAAATATGTGAAATAGTGATGATAATATAAACAAATTTAAAGGTGATCTTTCAGGCAGGAATTCTGAGTAACCTGTAAGCTTCCTCGTAATGCTGTTACAACATGAAATCTGAGTAACATTACTTACTTTTTTTATCTGATGAGGTACTAAAATCTATACCACCAAGGCCTTCGTTGCCTGCAGTTGAAGTAGGTGCTGTAGTTCCCAAAGACAAGCTTAAAGCATTTTGTCCAAGACCTGTGAATGAACCAAATAACATTTATCAACTTTCCTGACTTTAAAAGAATTTCCCTTTACTGACCAAAGCATGCAATACTTTAAGACCACAGATTTTCTTACTACCTGTTTTAGGAAAATAATCAGACAAATCTATATCAAATGATTTGGATAAATTTTGGTAATCTTGTTGGATTCAACAATATACTTAGTTTGGAAGTTGAGAACTTATTAAAAGGCCTACAGGTAAACATTCTATTATTATTTATTTTTAAAACTTTTTCTACAAAATTTGTTTCACATGATATATTTTCAGGTGAATACAATTTCTATTTGATATTTTGGAATTGCACAATTTTAAAACAATCTAGTGTGAATTCATAAGATGTATGATATACCTTAAATGTTAAATATTAAATACACATCATAAAAGGATGTTAAGAAGAAAAAAAAGCTTATTTTAAAAGTAAATAGTCTTTATTTTCTTATTTAAATCTCACCTCGCTGGCAAAAAAGGCTCAAATGGACTACAGTTAATTATAGTAATTATACTTAGAAGCCAATAGATTTGGTGTTGACAAACCTATTCTCGCACAAACCAATGCAGGCCTACACTGGTATGCCTGGTGCTTAGACAAAATGCTACCTGTTTTAAAAGCAGAAAAAAACGTGATTTGATAACTGAAAACTAGATTTAAACTGTGGCAATGACTAAAAGAATAGTTAAATAAATATCATTATGCTAGATAAACCCAATTCACAATCTGAAATATGAAACAATTCTGGCCCCAAGCCCTTCATCAAAGTGATACTCCACCTGTAACTTTTTAAAGTCAATGGCACTTTTAGGTTAGCACAGGCATAAAGTAAGCATGGAGTATTGTGTCGAGTCTACTAAGGAGTGCAGATTTGGCTGAGAATCCTCTGCTTCCTGATCCTGTGGAGATACGACAAGCCAGGAAGATGCAAGCTCTTGCCACACAGGCAGCACTGCCCAGGGGCTACTCCTTAACCTCTGCTGTACTCCCTGAACTGAGCTCAAGTTGCTGCTATAGAATATTTGGTTACAGCAATAGGAAAAGAAAATTCAGAGCACTGGGAAGTTATAAAATGACCTCCTCTCTTTCCTATTGTATTTTCATTTTGCTATTTATTGTAGGAATCTACGTGAGAAATGTTCACATGCTTATCCTACAAGACATGAAGCAGTCATTACGTATCTGGTTACTGGAAGATATTTTGAGGAACTATAAAACTAGAGAATAATGGCAAAAATAGTGAACACTCTAGATTTCTACAGGTCACCATGACCCACGTCTTGCCTTCCTTTCCAACTGCCTAGATCTTTTCCATTCACCTAATACCTCAACAGAAGACAAAAAATTACTAGTTTCTTTGGCAGAAAGCATCAGGCCATGCTTTTTCACTTTATCCAACCAAAGTAAAAAGCTATTATAAATGGGCCTAAGAATACTATGCTTTTTATAATTAAAATATAGGTAAACGTCTCCTAATTGGTGAACCGTTAACCAGAAACTCCTGATATCACACTCCTATGGGAAATAATTACACAATGTCTTTAGATAACAAGAAAGCTTTACTTCTCAAAAACACCCTCTCCTGACTTCCCGAAGGAAAACCGTACTTAGAAGCCAGGCTTACCTGGCTATAATACATGAAGTTAAGATGTAAACCTCCCTTATTATAACTCCAATTAAGCAAATTTTACCACTGAGCCATATCCCCTGCCCAAGACGACTTAACTGACATTTATTTAAAAGACAAATTTCTATGGAAGCTTTCTGAGTCTTTCTTTAAATAGGCTCACTGAGGAAAAAGGACAACATATTCTAAAATGTGGCTAAGATGTCCACTTACATAGGAAAACCATTATTTTGGTTTTTATACTGAAAGAAAAATAGATTATTAGAAAAAAAAGTGTTCTTTTTAACAAGCTAAAAATAAATTTAAATGCAAGTATTTACTATTCTGGAAAAAAAAATACTAGCAATTACCCGATGTTGCTGTGTTTGCACTCTGGAAAAGTGAACCTCCCAAACCAGCTAAGGCTCCCCCTAAAGAAAGTCCTGTTGATGCTGTTGTAGTTGTGGCTGGTGTTGTTCCCAAGTTATTTAGAGTAAATCCTGTGGATGCTGAGAATGAAAGAGAGACAGAGAGAGATGAATAAGCCTTCATATAAAAACAGCACTTAACACCACAGGAAAATAGTATATTCTCAAAAACAGAATCCCATTGATACATCTGAATCTTTGGGGAAACCACTTGCTCAAGAAAACTTTCAAAATACTCAGAATAAAGAGGAATGGTAGCTTCAAGGCAAAAACCAGGGTTCCTCCCCCTTAGTCCACTATTACAATAGTAATTGATTCTAGACAACAATAATTTATAATCCCAGCCAACAATTCTGCCTTTAAAAGCAAACCAATTCTGAGCCAGGTGAGTTTACAAATGTCTTTTTTTGTTTGTTTGTTTGTTTTTTTTGTTTTTTGAGACAGTTTCTCGGTGTAGTTTTGGTGCCTGTCCTAGATCTCGATCTGGCTGCAAATGTCTTTGTATTTCCTGCCATAAACAATTCAATCACTCAAGGAAGAAACTGTGATACTTTTTCCTGTCTCTTGAAGCCGGGCAGTGGTGGTGCACATCTTTAATCTCAGCACTTGGGAGGCAGAGGCAGGCAGACCTCTATGAGTTCAAGACCAGCCTGGTCTACAGAGTGAGTTCTAGGACAGGTTCCAAAGCCACACAAAGAAACCTTGTCTTGAAAAAAAAAAACAAAAAAAAAAAAAAAAAAAAAAAAAAAAAAAAAAAAAACCACCAAAGATAAAACATCTCTGTATTTCAGTCCTCTCATCCTCTTTATTCAGAGTAGAGGCCTTATTTCAAGATAGCCATAACTGCTTTAATGGTCAATGCTAACTTTTTTCCAGATAAAGTCTTGTTACATAGCCAAGCCTTGCCTTGAACTCTAGATCCTCCTGAGGCATCCTCTCAAATAATAGATGTGGACCACTGAGCCTAGCTCTAAAAAGCCAATAGTTCAGTATTCAAATAAAAATTTCCCAAAGTATAGTTGTGTTTTTAAATGTTTTATGCTTATACAGCAAACACTTTATCTGCTGAACCATCTCCCCAGCCTGATGCTATGTTTAATATAAATGGCTTCTGATGTTCTCTAACTGGGTACAATTTAATGTATTTAAATTTAATTTAAATTCAATTTTCTTCCCATTCTGTCTCACCTGCTGGAGTGGATGTCAGAGCAGACGAAAGAGTGAGACCACTAGCTGAGGTAGAAGTGCCAGGCAAGGCAAATGGTGTGGCAGATGCTGCAGGCTTACTGAATCCTAAACTGAAGCCTGTTGTAGATGCAGATGTAGTAGCTGGTGTTCCTGTTTTAAAAAAACAAAACAAAAAACAACTCATTTTATCTTAATCAGATAGATATTGTGCTGGTTTTAATTAGTATCCTTTTCTCTATTGTAAATAGAAGGATTTGTAGGTGTGAAAGAAAATATTTAAATTGGGACTAAATCATAGTGAATATAAAAAAGATAGTCCTGTGGGTTAAGGAAAAAAATGCAAGATGGGTGTGTTGGTACACGCCTTTGATCCCAACACTCAGGAGTCAGAAGCAGGCAGATGTCTTATGAGTTCTAGACCAGCCTAGTCTACATAGTGAGTTCCAGGACAGCCCGAGAGACACAGTGAGACCCTATCTCAAAAAAAGCAAACAACAACAACAATGAAAAAGAAATATGAACACAATCACATTTCAAGTCCATACTCAGAGTTACCTATAATAGCACTTATTCCCTTTACTCTCTTCGCTCTCAACAGAAAGTAGTCCCTCCTGTCCCAGACTACACAAGCACCATTCTGCACTCCTGAAAATCCTCTTCTTCCTGGACCCCATTTCTGTCAGCACCAAGCTCTCTTTCTGCTCCTGCCTGTAAATCTCCTTCCTCCATTCAGGTCTTTAGTGGACTCCCAGGATTCTGTTGCTGCTTCCTCCACTGATCTCTCCACTTTCATCAGTCCAACTACAGGTACATGAATCTAACCCTAACTACCACTAGCTTCTTTATTTTACTGAGCAGTATCTCACTAAGTAGCCTAGGCTAGCCTTGAACTCACAATGTTCCTGCTTTAGCCTCCCTAGTGCTGAAAAAGCAAGCATTATGCCACCATACCCAGCTATGAATCTAAATCTATGTCTACCTGAATCCCCAGTGGTCGGTGGACTTTGATGTCCCTTTGACTCATGCATTTTACCACAACAAAACCTTGCTAAGTAAGTCCCTCCTCAGTCAATTCAGCCACTCCAGGAAGAAATCACGATACTTTTTCCTTCCTTTGCATTGCTTTAGTTCCAAATCTTAATAATTCTATTTCAAAAATACTGCTGGATTACTGGCACCTTCAAAAACTTTAGGCCACCTCAACAGTCTCTTAAGCTGTCAGTCTCTTCCAATCTCTCATCTACTCTTAGTATTATCTCAGTTACTTTAACAGCATCTTAGTGTTGGCTTTAACTTTTCTTTAGGAGACATGAACTAGTGTCTATTCATCCCAGATGGAAAGAACCAAAAGAAATCATTGGTCAACGATGAGTCTAGTTGGGGAGACCCAAAGAAGCATGAGTGAGGGCTTATCTACAGGAGCATGGGCAACTACACCAGTGAAAAAAACAGTCCTCTCTCCACAGCAACTAAACTGCTCATCTACTCTCAGGGAAGGGCAGGACCCAAGGCCTGCCTTTGTGAGCAGCCCAGTGTAAGTGAGCCTTCCCTCTCCAGCCCAGTGTAAGTGAGGGAAGGTTAGTGGATTCAATCTTATGAGTCCCAAGTAGGTGACCACACTTAACCTCATTTTAAAACAGCAAGAGCTAAGAGGAGAGTGCTCTACAACATCTGGTAATTCTGTCCACCTTAAGGATCCCATAAGTCCTCAAACATGTCTAACAGTCTAAAGGCCTGACAAAATACTGCTCATTCTTAGGTGGTCTCAACCAGCTCTTTAAATAGCAAGTCTTCCTTCCATTTACACCTCTGAATCCTAAGTTCCAAGAACACTATCTTTTTTTCACATTCCCTTAGATCCTTTTATGATTATGTAACTTTGTATTTTTAACTGCTTTGTGTAAAATATTTCCCAACTCCAGATAAGCCTTCTCTCCTCTGTCTTCCGTGCTGCCATTCCTGTGTCTATTAGCACAGTATCAGACACAAGAACATGTTCATACACTTGCCTATCTCTCCATGTCAGAGCTCATGAATGCCTTGTCCATGCACTTAATGGTTTTGATGTAATCATCTTCTTAGTACCATGTTCACCACTGCAAACTCAAGTTAATATACTGAATGTCCAAGGCATGATGTATATGCAGGCTACGTAGTTCAGAAGCACTAATTGCTTAAAATCTATTAAATGAAGAAATACAACCCACATTTGGGCTTTTCCTGGAGTTACTGAAAAAAGTCAGAAACCATGCTTCTGGATTGCCCTGAGGACAACTGAGTTTATCACAAGGCATAGTGCTTTAAAATTGTGCGTGCATGAGTTATAAGAGAACAAGAAAAGTCTACTATTTGTTCTCATAGCCAGTCTTGTCAAAACAGTTAGGTAATGGGTAAGCAGCAACTTAGTAAAGTCTGCCAATGATGACCTTAACCTCACACAAGACTTTTAACACACACATCCATACACTTCTCTTGAGACAGTCTCGCTAGCTATCCCAGGCTGGCCCAGGAGTCACTGAGTAGCCCACAGTGGTTTTCCACTTGTGATCTTCCTGAGTGTTAGAACTACAGCCATGTACCTCCACACTAGGCTTTATCATCCCTTCACTCTTTCTGTTTTATAGCCAACCATCATTTATTGCTCTTCAGACTGAAGAGAGGCTGACAATCTAGTTGTTCACGTTCCCTAAGCTTATCACTAAAAAACTATTATGTCTTCAAGGTAGAAGAGAATCCAAAACTTTCATTAGTATATATTTTGTTTTTCATTTTGGCAGCAGCGAGGATTAAAACACACACACACACACACACACACACACACACAAAGACAGAGAGGGCAAGTGCTCTTCCACTGGGCTATGCCCCCAGCCCCATAATTCTGTAATGTTATACATAACTAAAAGCTTTGCTCTCAGGTTTGATAGGACAGTTAACATCTCAATTTTTAGAGATGCAACCAGGGCTCACTTATAAGACTGCCCCATAGTTTGGTGCTTTTGCCAGACCTGGAAATGTAATGTGACATAAACTTCCACATCAAAAGCCATCTATGTTTAAAATACATCTGCAACTTACAAAGGTATGATATAGAAGCACTGTTTTTTATATACTAAATACTGAATAGTTTTTAAAAAATAATTATGTGGGATCCAGACAAAGTTCTTTATAATTATTTTCTTTCCCCCTACTCTGAAATATTAGATGAGGAGGAAAGCTATTCAATTCATTAGAAAACCAGAGTTTGAACTCTTCTCAAATATTCTTACCCAGAATTAATTCTTCGGTTGTAGTTGTTATTCTCAGAGACAAATAGACAAAATTGAATGATCAATGAAGATGATTTCCTTCTAGACTCCACCTTCAGAGACTAACACACTTCTAATAAGACAGATACATGTATTCTATCTAGCAACAAACACAAGCATTTTTTCCTAGGGTACTGGTTTTGATCAATCAGGCTGTGTATAATTTGATTTAAAAGTGGATAAAATACAAACAAGTATTACTTAGAACAAAGCCCGGGTGCAGAGGTTGTGTGTGTGTGTGTGTTGGGGGAGGGGGGTTTTCCAAGCAGAACCCTGGAACTGAGAACTAGCTCAGCAACCTTACTGGTTAATACCCCTGCTGTTAGAACACATTTCATGGGTGTGCCCTACACACTCAACAGTCAATGAGAGGCAGCAACTGAGACCAAGAGGTTCAGGAGGTAGAGAATAAAAGGTAAATAAAGAAACAGATATTTGAAACATGTAGTACTAAAGCTACGAAGTACTAGAAACAAAAGCTATCACTCAAATGTGTACCAGAAGTTTTCAAGAACTACACTTTTTTCTGCTAAAACAACTGTTTTAATATCAAAATTTAAAACAAATGGGTAAAAGTACCTTAAGCAACCTTTACTAAAGAAAAAATTTACTGCATTATATAATCTACTACAAAAATCATCTTGATTCAGACTTTCAAGTGCTTGTCTAGAGCTGGTCCTTTACCCACACGATCCTCCAATTCTTTCCTCTTTTTTGAAGCTTTACAATCAGTAATGGCCACTTAAATAAAGATAGAAGGTGGAAACTGGGAAGAAATATCTCATTTACCCTTGAGAACAAGAACATCCTCCTTACCTGAACTTGCTCCTCCTAGAGTGAACCCAGTGGAAGGCTTAGCTCCAAAGAGTCCTGTTCCAAAACCACTGGCAGAAGCAGATGTGGATGCTGGGGTGACAGAGCTTCCAAGAGTTCCAAAGTTGAGCCCCACAGAAGGTGTGCTTGTTTATTTAAAAAAGAAAAAAAAGGCTATAAAGGCTAGTATTTACTTTGGAAAAATAAAAAAATTACTGCCTAGGATTGTTTTCTCTCAAAATATCTAAGATCTAAGAGATATTAAAAGGAATACTCCTAACAAATTCAAATACCTCCCTTTCCTCCTTCAAAACAAGTCAAATGTAAAGTTAATCTTAAATATTACAATGCTGAAACACACCTGAACCTGTTAGCTCTTTGGGAGGCTAAGGCAAAGGAATCACAACTTCATGGCTGGATGGCACAGTGAGTTCAAGGCCAGTCTGGCCAACTTAATGAGACCATATCTCAAAATTTAAAAAGCAAAAATGTTGCTTGAGATACAGTGCAGCAGTGAGCACGCTCTTCCCACGTGCACTGTTCTAACCTCACTACTACAGAAACAAGGGACACACAGCCTGGGAAGGCAGAGTCTTCAGCAATTAGGGCTGGCTCACAGGACAATCATCAGCAGGGTCACAAATATACCGCTCTGAAATTTTATCTGAACCCTAGGATATTTGAAATAGCCAAAGATGATTATTTTTTCTTTGAACTACCTGAGTACAGTTTACACTTCTGAACAGTTACCACAGTTCCACAGCTACTCACATAAGGCACACATTCCAATCAAAGTTACTCTAGGTCTCTACACTGCTACTCCATCACTGCTATAATACCATGTCCTCTGTCAAAACTGTATTCACAGGAGAAACTCTTTACAGAGCTTCTGGAAACCTGAATAAAGAACAGCTAGTAAAAACAGGTCAACGTTGGAGGGCTGGAGAGATGGCTCAGTGGTTAAGAGCACTGACTGCTCTTTTAGAGGACCCAGGTTCAATTCCCAGCATCCACATGGCAGCTCATAACTATCTGTAGATCCAAGATATCACACCTTCATGCAGACATGCAGGCAAAACACCAGTGCACATAAAAAAATAAATAAAATTATTTTAATTAAAAAAAAAAACAGGTCAATGTGAAATTCAAAGCCTCTTAAGTTCATAGCAAGCCTCAGAGACCCACGTTTGCTACCTATGGGGGCGATAGGAAAATAAACACAGTTTCAATAATTTGACACCTCAAAAATCATGTAGGAAATTAATAGAGATTATAACACATAAACACAATGGGAAATCTTAATACTCATGTTACATACTCATTACTTCCAATTCTGCCCTTTCAGAAAGCCAAAATCATGCCAGGCATGCTAACATGCCTGCAATCCCAGTTATTCAGGAAGCTGAGGCAGAAGAATTACAAGTTTGAGGCTAGCCTAGGCAATTTCCAGTCTCAAATTTATTTAAAAAGGTGCTTGGATTGGTGGCATTTCTGTAATCTTAGCTACTCAGGAGAAGCAGGGTTGTCAAATCAAGGCCTACCTGAGCTACAGACTGAGTTCAAGGCCAACTTAGACATCTGAGATTACCATGAACTAAAAAAAATAGAAAGAGTGCTAGGGATACAGTTCAGCAATGGAGTACTTGCACACATGTAACATCTTCAGTTCCATGCAACATAATTCTTGGTTTAAAAAATTAAAAAGAGGCAGGGGCATGGCTCAGAGGTGGAGGCTCGCCTACCAAGCACAAGACACAATCTACAACACATATGCCAAAAACAACAATAACAACAAAAACAAAACCGACCACATGGTGATGGAGTACAGAGATGATTAAAATAGCTCCTATTTAACAAACATACTGTTTGCTAGCTAAATT
>CABHPH010129139.1:0-23599 GCA_902168325.1 Peromyscus nudipes
AGCAGCACCGGCCCCATCCTGGTCGGCACAGCTCAAGGACAGATCTTCGAAGCAGAGCTCTCAGCCAGCGAAGGTGGCCTTTTCGGCCCCGCCCCGGATCTCTACTTCCGTCCACTGTACGTGTTAAATGAAGAAGGAGGCCCGGCACCTGTGTGCTCCCTCGAGGCTGAGCGTGGCCCTGATGGGCGAGGCTTTGTCATAGCTACCACTCGACAGCGCCTCTTCCAGTTCATAGGCCGAGCGGTGGAGGACGCCGAAGCCCAGGGCTTCTCGGGGCTCTTTGCTGCCTACACAGACCACCCGCCCCCGTTCCGTGAGTTTCCTAGCAATCTGGGGTATAGCGAGTTGGCTTTCTACACCCCCAAGTTACGCTCTGCGCCGCGTGCCTTCGCCTGGATGATGGGAGATGGTGTGCTGTATGGCTCCCTGGACTGCGGCCGTCCCGACTCCCTGCTGAGTGAGGAGCGAGTGTGGGAGTATCCAGCGGGCGTGGGTCCTGGAGCCAATCCACCACTGGCCATCGTCTTGACCCAGTTTCACTTCCTGCTGCTGCTGGCAGACCGGGTGGAGGCTGTGTGTACACTGACGGGGCAGGTGGTGCTGCGGGATCACTTCCTGGAGAAGTTTGGACCACTGAGGCACATGGTGAAGGACTCGTCCACGGGTCACCTGTGGGCCTACACTGAGCGTGCAGTCTTCCGGTACCACGTGCAGCGGGAGGCCCGGGATGTCTGGCGCACGTACCTGGACATGAACCGCTTCGACCTGGCCAAGGAGTACTGTCGAGAGAGGCCTGACTGCCTGGACACAGTCCTGGCCCGGGAGGCCGACTTCTGCTTTCGCCAGCATCGCTACCTGGAGAGCGCCCGCTGCTACGCTCTCACCCAGAGCTACTTTGAGGAGATTGCCCTCAAGTTTTTGGAGGCCCGTCAAGAGGAGGCGCTGGCCGAGTTTCTGCAGCGGAAACTGGCCAGCTTGAAGCCAACTGAGCGTACCCAGGCCACACTGCTGACCACTTGGCTGACGGAGCTCTACCTGAGCCGCCTTGGTGCCCTGCAGGGTGACCCGGATGCTCTGAATCTCTACCGGGACACACGGGAGTGCTTCCGTACCTTTCTCAGTAGCCCTCGGCACAAGGAGTGGCTCTTTGCCAGCCGGGCCTCTATCCATGAGCTGCTCGCCAGCCATGGGGACACAGAGCACATGGTGTACTTTGCAGTGATCATGCAGGACTACGAACGGGTGGTGGCGTACCACTGCCAGCATGAGGCCTATGAGGAGGCCCTGGCCGTCCTCGCCCGCCACCGTGACCCCCAGCTCTTCTACAAATTCTCACCCATCCTCATCCGACATATCCCCCGCCAGCTAGTAGATGCCTGGATTGAGATGGGCAGCCGGCTGGATGCTCGGCAGCTCATCCCTGCCCTGGTGAACTATAGCCAGGGTGGTGAGGCTCAGCAGGTGAGCCAGGCCATCCGCTATATGGAATTCTGCGTGAATGTGCTTGGCGAGACCGAGCAGGCTATTCACAACTACCTGCTGTCACTGTACGCCCGTGGCCAGCCAGCCTCGCTGCTGGCCTACCTGGAGCAAGCTGGAGCCAGCCCGCACCGTGTGCATTACGATCTCAAATATGCGCTTCGACTCTGTGCTGAGCACGGTCACCACCGCGCTTGTGTCCATGTCTATAAGGTGTTGGAGCTGTACGAGGAAGCTGTGGACCTGGCCCTGCAGGTAAATCTTGACCTCATCCAGGAGAGGAGTAACCTAAAGAGGCAGAAAGGTTCAGGGAGGTAAGGCTAGCTCTTGCTGGCTTCTCTGGCAGAGAAGTGCTGTAGTGTAGATAGAGGTTGAAAACTCAGACTGAAAGCTGAGTTTGAGGTGTGTGCTTGTTGCCTGTAATCCCAGCACTTGGGAGGTTAAGGCAGAAGGATCATGAGTTTGAGGCCAGTTTAGGCTACACAGTGAGTACCTGTTTTTTTGCTTTTTTTGTTTTGTTTTTCAAGGTAGGACTTCTCTGTGTGGCCCTGGATGTCCCGGAACTCACTCCGTAAACCAGGCTGGCTTCGAACTCACAGAAATCACCTGTTCTGCCTCCCAAGTGCTGGGATTAAAGGCGTGCACCGCTACCATCCAGCATGCATTGGTGTTTTGCCTGCATGTATGTCTGAGTGAGGGTACCATATCCCCTGGAACTGGAGTTACAGTCTCGAGCTGCCATGTAGGTGCTAGGAATTGAATCTTAGTCCTCTGGAAGATCAGCAAGTGCTCTTAACCACTGAAGCCATCTCCCCAGACCCTAAGTGAGTCCCTGTCTTTGAAAAAAAAAAAAAAAAAGGCAAAGGAAGGGGAAGGAAAAAAGAACACACGAGGACATCAGGGTTTGAATGGTTTGAATTCTCACTTTGTCGTCTTGCTGTGTGACGTGGGGCTGGCTTCTGAACCCTTGTGCCTTAGATGACCCGTTAAATGGTGGTAACGAGAGGGCTGGAGAGATGGCTCAGAGGTTAAGAGCACCGACTGCTCTTCCAGAGGTCCTGAGTTCAATTCCCAGCAACCACATGGTGGCTCACAACCACTTGTAATGAGATCTGGTGCCCTCTTCTGGCCTGCAGGGACATATGCAGGCAGAATACTGTATACATAATAAATAAAAAAATGAATCTTTAAAAAAAAAATGGTGGTAACGAGGCAGCTGGGCAGGTGAGAGCACTGGCTGTACAGACTTGATAGCCTGAGTTCCGCCCACAGAGCCCCCAGTGGGAGGAGAGGACTGACGCCAGAAGTGCCCTCTGACCTGCCCACGTGCACTCTGATACACACACCTACCCTCCTCCATAATCGCAATACACACCTACCCTCCTTCATAATTGCAATCAAAGAGTTTGTGAAGGTAATGAAATGTCAAGAGTAGTTTTGGCTGGGGTGGTGGCTCACGCCTTTAATCCCAGCACTCAGGAGGCAGAGGCAGGCAGATCTCTGTGAGTTCGAGACCAGCCTGGTCTACAGAGTGAGTTCCAGGAAAGGGGCAAAACTGTCCCGAAAAACCAAAAAAAAAAAAAAAAAGAGTAGTTTTGTTTTGTTTTTTGAGACAAACCTGTGTAGACAAATCTGTGTAGCCCTGGCTCTTCTGTAACTTGCTCTGTAGACTAGGCTGGCCTTGAACTCAGATCCACCTGCATCTGCCTCTTGAATGCTGGGATTAAAGGTGTGCACCACCACCGCTGCCACCACCCCGCTAAGAGTTTTCTTTTTTACCTAATAATATGAATTAGTACTGTATAAATAAAGCATTTAGGAGCTGATTATAGTGGCTATACAGTGAGTTCTGGGCCAGCCTGGGCTACATAGTGAGCAACTCCTGTCTCAAAAAGAAAAAAAAAAAAGAATCAACATGGGCTAGAGAGATGGTTCAGAGGTTAAGAGCAGTTGCTGCTCTTGCAGAGGACCTGGGTTTAGTTCCCAGCACCCACATGGTGGTTCACAACCATCTGTAACTCCAATTCAAGGGATCTGATGGCCTCTCCTGGCTGCCACAGGCACCGATAAATAAATAAGCTAAGCACTCATAAGCACGTGGTGACCGATGCATAGATTAGCAGAAGGAGAAGATGTTAAGTTACATCTCTCAAATCCTGAAAGATTGCAAGGAAGGAATGTTTGCTTATTTGTTGGTGTGTGTGTGCAGGTGCATGTGTGGAAGCCAGGGGAGGTCATCTGCTGGTCTCACCCATCATTCTCTGCTTTATTCCTTTGAGGCAGGGTCTCTCTCTGAACCTGGAGGTTCTGGTTTTTGGCTACACTGATAGCCCTCAAACCCCATCGACCTTCCTCTCTCTACTCCCACAACTCTGGGGTTGCAGGCCTGTGCAAGACCACACCCAGCTTGTTATGTGGTTGCTGGGGTCTGAACAGAGCCATCTTCCCGGCCTATTTGGGTTTTTGAAACAGAGTCTCACTCTATTGATGTCATTATGTACCCCAAACTGATCACTGTGCAGCCCAGGCTGGCCTCAAGCTGAGCCTTAGCCCAGGATTTAGAACACTGCAGCAGGAGCTCAAATAGTTCCCCATGTGACTTGTTTTGCTTTTGGAGACAGGGCCTCCCAGAGCCCAGGCTGGCTTCAAACTCTGCAGCATTCCTGTCTCCACCTCCTGAGTGCTGGGCTGTGGGTGTGCAACACCATCTCTGTCTCCACTTCCTGAGTGCTGGGCTGTGGGTGTGCAACACCATGCTCTGTTCCACCTCCTGAGTGCTGGGCTGTGGGTGTGCAACACCATCTCTGTCTCCACCTCCTGAGTGCTGGGGTGTGGGTGTGCAACACCGTGCTTTGGGCATTACCAGCTGATCATTAAATTCACTAACAGGGGAGGCCTGCCACCAAACATAGCTTTTCCATAGCTGTGATAGGACAGATGATACAGATCTCTGTTGTGCTTCTTGCCACCTGGAGTGCGGAGAATCCTGCTTGTGCGCTCTCCTCAGGCCCGGTTTCTGGGACCATCTGTCTTTCCAGTAGTCCGATCCTGGGTGGGGAGTGGCTGGACCTGACACCCATGGTCTCTCCACAGGTGGACGTGGACCTGGCCAAGCAGTGTGCAGACCTACCAGAGGAGGATGAGGAGCTGCGCAAGAAACTGTGGCTCAAGATCGCTCGGCACGTGGTCCAGGAGGAGGAGGACGTGCAGACAGCTATGGCCTGCCTGGCCAGCTGCCCCCTGCTCAAGATTGAGGATGTGCTGCCTTTCTTTCCCGACTTTGTCACAATCGACCACTTCAAGGAGGCCATCTGCAGTTCCCTGAAGGCCTACAACCACCACATCCAGGAGCTGCAGCGGGAGATGGAAGAAGCCACGGCCAGTGCCCAGCGTATCCGACGGGACTTGCAGGAGCTGCGGGGACGCTATGGCACCGTGGAGCCCCAGGACAAATGCTCCACCTGTGACTTCCCTCTGCTCAACCGACCTTTTTACCTGTTCCTCTGTGGCCACATGTTCCACGCTGACTGTCTCCTGCAGGCCGTGAGGCCTGGCCTTTCTGCCTGCAAGCAGGCCAAGCTTGAGGAGCTGCAGCGCAAGCTTGGGGCTGCGCCTCCCCCGACTAAA
The DNA here is from genome assembly GCA_902168325.1 of Peromyscus nudipes. Classification (NCBI taxonomy): domain Eukaryota; kingdom Metazoa; phylum Chordata; class Mammalia; order Rodentia; family Cricetidae; genus Peromyscus; species Peromyscus nudipes. The sequence goes on from CABHPH010129139.1 coordinate 5,107, forward strand.
GGCTCTGTGAAGGCCAAAGAGGCCGAAGCTGGGGCTTCGGCTGGGGGGCCCAGCCGGGAACAGCTCAAGGCTGACCTAGATGAACTGGTGGCTGCTGAGTGTGTGTACTGTGGGGAGCTGATGATTCGCTCTGTTGACCGGCCTTTCATTGACCCCCAGCACTATAAGGAGGAACACCTCAGCTGGCTGTAGGAGGGTGTCCCCTTGTGGGTGGACAGGCAGGGTACAGCTACCTGACCCTCCTGAGAACGCCATACTCTGGTTGGTGTTCAGTCCTTGAGATCTCCGGGCCTGTGATTGTGGGGGGGTGGGATCCAAGCTGCTGCCCCAAGGTTTCAGATCTGCCTTAGAGAGGTTCATTCCCCAGGCAGCCCGTGAACCTGGAGAGGTCACATGACCCTTCCAGCCCCCTGCACCTAGCAGCTCCTTTGTTCTCGCTATACCCTAACGTGTTCACCTGGACTGGGTAGTCCTCCTGTGTCCCTCCAGCCTCTGGGCCTCCAGCCCCCCCTCTTCTGTTGGAACTAGGCGTCCCAGGGCACTGGGGGAGAGGGCGGTACTGAGGGTAGGCGTGCTCATGTGGCCATGTGGAGATGTGCGTGAGTCTGGGGCACCACTGTTGGGGTGTCCTGAGACTGAGGGCACACCAAGGCCACGCGGACGTGTGGAGAAAATTAAACTGTCTGCTCTGTGGTGGTGGTTCTGGACTTGTCTTTATCCTGATGCTGAACCTGACAGGACAGGATGCCAAGGAGGGCTGGGATGCCATAAGAAAGCCTCCTGCATTAGTGTGGTGGCGCATGCCTTTAATCCCAGCACTTAGGAGGCAGAAGCAGGCAGATCTCTATTCCTTCAAGACCAGTCTGGTCTACATAGTAAGTTCTAGGCCAGCCAAGGCTACATAGTATGACTCTGTCTCAAATAAAGTTAAAAAAAAATAATAAAGTCCTCCCCTGAAAGCCTTCGCACATGGTCCTTCACCTTGGGGTGAGACAGTGTTCCAGATTTTACTTCCTTGTTTCCCTCTATCTGATTATAAGGCTCAGTTAGGGATTACAGTCCCTCAGCCTAAATCATAGCGCTATGCTCCCCTCTGGCCAGCAGGTGGCGCTGCTGCTCACAGAATTCATCCAACTCTGGCACCTTGGGGCACTGATTTCTCACAGTCATATTAATGCCTCCTCAGCTATTCCCTTCCTAATTGTAGGAATTTTCTAGAAGTCCCCACTGCCTGATCATAATTCTAAGCCCTTAATTATTTTTCCAGTGTATTTTATTAGCATATGTTGTATATAATGATGGATTACTTGGGTCATAGTCACCTCCCCGCCTGTTGCTCGCTCTCCTCCTCCCACTCTTCCTGATCCCCTTCCTCTTCCTCACCAGCCCTCCCCTCTTCTACTCTCAGATCCGTACTTGTGTGCGGGCGTGCATACATGTGGGTGTAGTTCTGTGCCTGTGTCCCTCTGAGTTCCGTTAGGGCTGGTTACAGGACAGCAGGCACCTTACCAATGTTTGCAACACTAAGGACGATGAGAAAATGCCTCTTCCTCCCTTGTCAACCCTATTTGTTTGTTTTTCCAGACAGGGTTTCTCTGTGTAGCCCTGGCTATCCCGGAACTCACTTTGTAGACCAGGCTGGCCTCAAACTCACCGAGAACCACCTGCCTCTGCCTCCTGGGATTAAAGGTGTGTACCACCACCTCCTGGCCCCCCATCAACCCTTAACTGAGCATAAATCCTCGGGAAGGGGTGGGACCCCATGAGCCCCCAGGACAGTGTTAAGGACTGGGCCAATCCTGTGCAAATCTTGTATGGGTGTGAGCAGCACTCACAGCTACTGTGAGTTCAAGAGTGCCCAGAGGCAGTGTCCACACACCCACCCCCTCACCCCCGCTTCTCCTGCTCTGTCTCTTCTTCGGTGTTCTCTGAGCTGGGGAGGGGATGGCCTGCTGATGTCTCATCTATGGCGTTAAGTCCCCATTCTCTCCAGTGGCTCTTAACACATTCCATACTTTGCTTGCTCCTCTGACGGGTTGGAGCTCTGCCAACCTGTCCTTGGCTTTGCTATAGCCACTCTCAGGCTCTGTGGCATTTGATCTGTCTTCTTATCTTGCTCCTGTGGCTTAGCCTTGACTCACCCCCCAGACAGCACTTTCTTAGTTGGGGCCCGAAGCTATATCCTGGGACATCCTGGAGTCGGGCCTTCCGGAGACAGCCTTTGCCCTCTGACAGGTGTCCATAGTGCATTGTCTGGCTTGATGGACGGAACAAAATGAGTGTTCCTGTCCCGTGCAGGAGGCCAGCTGATCTGGCTTGCAAATGTTCCTTCTCTCCTCCAATCTACTCCCGGCTCAGAAATTTCATCTAGTCCTTACTGGTCTGGTTGTGCCAAGTTCCTTAACCCCTAGAACAACAGGACCTCCCATGGTCTCTGCCAGCCCAGTGACTCCCAAGGATCCTGTCTTCCAGAAGCAAGAGTCTGAGCAAGTGGGTAGAGGGTATCCTGTGTGTCTGGCGGGCACCGGAATCTGGGAGAATTGTATCTCTTCTCCATGTGGCTTAAGGCTCCTTCACACGCAGATCATTCAGGAAGCACCAGAGAGGTTCCCTGTTCCACATGGTCAGTGGGTATTGAGTATAAAACCTTGGTTTCTCCACCCCCAAACGGATTGCTTACTTGTGGCTTAGATGAAACAGCTTGGAGCTGCTGTCTTTGTACACAATGGGTGCCTAATACATGTTAAACAAACACTGCCCCGATGCTCCCTTCTCCCAGAGGGTTTGGCTAAAGCAGCCTGGGACGCCCCTGCCCCTTCTGTCTTCTCCTAAAGAGGCCCATCTGGTCCTAAGCTGCTTCCTCTTTCCTGGGAAAAGGCCCCTGTCTTCCCTGGCACCGACAGAACGGGTTCCGGTGAGTCAGGGCAACGGGAAGCCACAGCTCTTAGATCCTTGGAAACTAAGCAAGGCTTGGAATGGAGAGAGAAGGTCCCCGGGGCTCTGCCCTAAGCCTGGGGAGGGGCCAAAGGCGGAGGGGAGGGAGCAGTTGTGTGGGCAGGGGCCAAGATGAATGAGCCGCTTCTGGAGCCATCACTGGAAATAGGAGAAGTGGCCACAGGCAGTGACGCTGGGGCCAGGGCAGGAGGCCTGTAAACAAGGAAGCCACCTGGGGGAGATGCAGGGCAGCCGCTGGTCCTGGGGAGCAGGTGCTTCCTGAGGCCCGCCCTTGACAGGGCCCTAGGGGCCGCCTCGGCCAGTTGCCCTCTGGCACTAGGGGGCGCTGTGGACTGGCGTCTGGACCGCACTGCTGCTGTCTGCCAGAGCTCCTAAGGAGTGTGGCTACTGGAGGGTGCGCCCACCCAGAGCCCTAGGCCCCCTGTGCAGCTGCCCCCCTCCCATCCCCAAAGCACACTGGCCAAGGGCACTAGCCCAGACACTGAGGGCAAAGGGCTCACCCTGGCCAGCCCGGGTGTGAGCTCATTCCTCCGCGACTACTACAAATTCTCTGGTTCCTGCCCCTCCCCTGTAAGGCTCAGGTCTCAGGCCAGGGCCTGGCACCAACTCTCTTGGTTGGGAGGGGGCTCCGAGGCCACCAAGGCAGCTCCTGGCTGCCCTTGGCGCTGCTCCCCCCATCCCCTGGCGCCAGGGAAACAAAAGGTTAGGGGCCCAGAGGGACTTATCTGGCCCCACCACCATTGGGTGGGGGGAGGGGGCAAGAGTGGGCACACCTCCTCTCCACTCCCCCAGCGCTACTGATTCTTCGAGACACTTTCACAGGCGGAAATTCCCAGAGGTCAGAGGAGGGAAACGGTTAATTCCTTTTATTCAATGGGCCCCCCCTCCACACCACCCCCTAACTTCCTCCCTCCACTTCCCGCCCCCCCCCCTGTGTGAACAGGAAGTGGAGAGGAAAAGGCTCTGAGCAGAGCAGCTGGGAGCAGGAGGCAGGGAGTGGGCAGCAGGCTGGGTGCCAGCCCTGCCCCTCGTGGTTGCTTGCTGGAGAGACAGAACAACCATGGCTGGGTATAGAACTCGCAGCCTCACTGGAACGAGGCAGCTGAACTGGGGCAAAGCCCAGTCTCTAAGCCCCTTACCCCCAACCTGCTGCCAGGCCAGAGGCTACTGTCTGGAGAGTGCAAGCCATCCTTTGCCCAAAACCCAGCTGCCCTGGCCACTGTGGCCTCAGCCATGCTGCTGGGCTGGACATCCCAAGGCTGGAGGGCAATAAGCAATTCATGCCGCCTCCAGGCCTGGCATTGGCTCCACCACTCAGCCCCTTGGCCCTGCCAGGTCTTTGAAGCTCAGTCCCAGCTTCCTGTTTGGGGCAGACGATGCCAAGGCCCCTCCCCCACCATTGTTTTGTAGAGACCATAGGTCCATCTGTTGCCCCCATGGTGGGGCCCCTAGGCAGTACCACACGGGAGCAGAACCACAAAAGACCCTGCTGGCAGCTTTTTCTCCTTGGGAGCAAGGCTGTCCCTGCAGCAGGTTGAGGATCAACCCTCAGAAGCAGGCCTGGAGGGCCATGAGATAGCAGGATGCCACTGAGTAAGCAGCTCTGGTGCTTGGGCATCTCCAGCCCTCTGCTTCCTCCTACACCTCAGCATGGAGATGATCTATAAGCCACCAGGAGAGGGGCAGCATTCTCCCGCTCAGATTCCAAACGGCAAGAGTGGCAGAGAGGCAGCCTTTGATAGAGGAGATTCCACTTTGCAGATGCCCACGTCTGGGTGACTTCCTTTCCCAAATAAGCTTGCCTTTGCTCAGTGTTTGCCTTGAAGTAAGCCTTGAGCCGAGTAGCCAGTACCCATACCGTGATATCACAGGATGTCGAATGGCCCCAGGTCAGTGGCCAACAACTGATGCCCACGGAGTCCAAGCCAGGGCAGAAAAAGGAAAAGGGTACTAGTGTGACTCCCAGGAACGTGTTGCTGCTCCTGGTTCCCAGACTGCTGTGGTCAAAGGTCTGTTTGTGTTTACCAGGCACATGGCAGGTGCCATACTATCTCTGCAGCTCACTCTTGCCCCTAACTCCCTATCACGGACCAGCCTCACAGTTCCAGGCTGGTTTCCCCCCTCACCTCTCCAGAGGGGTTAAAACCCAAAAGTGGTCTAGCCCACTTGTTTTACCACACCCCCAATCCAGAACTCATCCTGCTCCTGGCTCTCAGAGGGCTGGAGCTCTGAGACCTTAGCTAGAGACCAGAGAGTGTTATGGAAACTCTGCTTCCAAAGGGCTGTCTGCAACTGCACAATACCTGAAATGGATATGTGAGTGTCTGGTGGAAGCCAGAATGGATGCCCATGCCTCCTATTCATCTGGCCTGGCCTCTCCTTCCCAACTCTAATGTGTATGGATGCCAGGCTGCTACTTGGTTTGAAATTACTGAGCTGCCACTCCTACATCCTGGTTTACAAAAATCTCCGAGGAGAAATTGGCGGCTGACAGGAGACCCTATCCAGGCTCCACTCCTCTCTCCATGAGACCCCATGTTTGTTGTGGGTTAGTGTTGTCCTGAGCCTTTCATAATGCTCCTTTTCCTTTCTTTCTTTTTTCTTTTCTTTTTTGTTTGTTTGCTTGTTTGCTTGTTTTTCGAGACAGGGTTTCTCTGTTGTAGCCTTGGCTGTCCTAGAACTTGCTCTGTAGACCAGGCTGGCCTCAGAGATCCACCTGCCTCTGCTTCCCGAGTGCTGGGATTAAAGGTGTGCACTACCACTGCCTTTTCTTAAATCTTTTAAAAATTACATGTATTGCCGGGGCGGTGGTGGCACATACCTTGAAGCACATGTGAAGGTCAGAGGACAATCTGTAGGAGTCAGTTCTCTCCTCCCACTGTGTGGGTCCTGGGAACCAAACTCAAGTCATCAGACTTGGTGACAAGTCCCTCTCCCCACTGAGCCACCTCACAGCCTCTCATACTCATTTCCTTCACCAGCCAAAAAGGCCGGGGCTGAAGGAGAGGGAGGTGATGTGGAAAGAGTGAGGATAAACCTCTCCCTGGGTTTGTCAGCCATCAGCCTAGCCACACCCTTGGATCCATCTCTTCACCTGCAAGATAAGAACATAATAGAGCCAGGCAGTGATGGCCCACGCCTTTAATCCCAGCACTCGGGAGGCAGAGCCAGGCAAATCTCTGTGAGTTCAAGGCCAGCCTGGTCTACAAAGTGAGTTCCAGGACAGGCTCCAAAGCTACATGGAGAAACCCTGTCTCAGGGGAAAAAAAAGAATATAATAGACCTTCAAGAGCCGATGTGAAGCTTCACTGAGTACAATGAGGTACAGCAGTCCAGGGACCCCTTTTCCTGAGCCCCACAGTAGCTCCTGCTTCCCTACCACTCTTATCTCAAAAGAATCTTGCTTGGGAAGGCTTTCAAGGTTTCTCGTAAAATGGTGACTCCAGGAAAGAGAAGTCCAAGACCAGAATGAGGACTCTCTCAGGCATGCGGAATGCAGCCCTGGAGTAGCATAGGAATGCTCTCTAGGGCAACGGGGTCTTGGGTTCCTAGAGGAGCACAGGGCACAGCTCCAGTTCTCCAGTGGGGGGGAGGGGGGTGCTGGGCGAGCATCACTCTGGCCACTGACCAGGCCCAGCCCCTTTGCCAGCCTGTCCTTATGGTCCAGCCCAGAGCTTGCACAACAGTCTGGCTGGCAGGCGGTCCCCTGAGAGCTTCAGGAAGTCCCCCTTGTCCCCCTTTGATCTTTAACTCTTGGGTCTGCTGTAGTCCGAATTCCAGACAGATGTCCTCTCTTCCACCTTCTGTTCTTGGCCATGTATGTTGTTCCCAAATCCCAACTTAGGGTGCATCTTTTCTGTGCTTTCCTGCATAGTCCAGCTGGACCCTCCGATGGTGAACTCCCGCACCAGCCAGCGAGGCCTTTGGGCATGGACACTGGCGGGCGTGGCTCCACGTGCTTGCCATGGGTTCTCCCAACAGCAGGCTTCTTCCCAAGTGTTCTGCCCACTTCGATCCCTGTCCCAAACTGCAACAGACACTGCAGGATCAGCAGACAGAGCCCCCCTCCCTCCCTGTATCCCCTGAACTGTCAAGGTCCCTTGATACGTTCCATGTTAAACTGCGCAGCTCTCGGCGGGCATTCGGTTTCACAATCAAATAATTCCCTTTTGGTTTCCGAGTGGAATTTTTGCTTTTATTTTTTAGGGTTTCTTGGCTTTTTCCTAAAAGCAATCAGTCTAAATTTGTCATCACACATCCCCCATTTCCGTGCCTCAGGGTCCCCTTTCATCCCCTGGAATCTGGAAACCATATGTGTGGGCAGAAACCCCCCAGCATCCCCCAGCACCCTGGCCCAGCAAGGCCTCCACAGAGCCAGCATGTTCTCTGGGTGAGAGCTTACACTCCAGGCTGGGACTAGAAAGGGAGTTTCTCTTTGGACCTTCCCAGCTTAGGCTGTGGATAATTCGTGTGGTCTAGTGGTTAGGGTTAGAACACATGGGGTCTGTCCCCAGCAATCTCTTTGACTAACGCCAGAAGTCTGGGAAAGTCCAGTTGTCCTCTAGGAGACTCAGTTTCCCTACTCATTCAGGAACTCAAGGCTTCCCTACCTAGATCATCTCTTTACCTGCTTGGGTAGAAAAAAAGAAACTTTATCCAGAATATCTCTTTATATTCTGAATCTTACCTACTGAGAAGCTAAAGCAGGAAGATCACAAGTTCAAGGTCTGCGCGGGCACGGAGTAAATTCAAGATCAACCTTGACATCTTAGGGAGATCCTGTCTCAGAATTTTAAAAACTGGAGGCCGGGATGGGGATCCAGGCAATTGCACAGTTACCAGCATGTGTGAGACGCTAGAATCGATCCCCAGTGCGTCAAAGATAAAGGAAATAAGTAAATAGAATGTATTAGCTGTGGTGTGACAAGCTGCATGACCTGGGACACGACTAAATTGCTTAATCTTTTTGAAGGGAGTCAATTTCCTTGCAATACCCACCCCCTGCCCCCCACTGCAGGATTGAACCTGTGTAGTCACACAGGGCCATATACCTGTGAGGTAAGGCAGGCATTATCCCACTGAGCCATGCCCTGAGCCCCACTCAATCTTTCTGAACCTGTTTCTTTATCTATAAACTAGAGACTGTTATTACATCCACCACTTGATTAAATAAGAAAAAAATTCAGAAGGACCTAGAGCTCAGCATACTGTAAAAGCCACTAAGTGGCTGTTGTTAGTGTAAGCGACAAGGCAAAAGGCTGACAGGCAGGAGTATATTCTCTGCGACTCCAACTTTCCTGCTAGGCTGCCCTGTCCAGATCTTCCCTGGGCCTCCCCCAGCTTTAGAGCCACAAAGATGCAGCCAATGTCCTTGTGAATCAGGGCTGAGACCTGGCCGCTCTGTCCAGTCTCCATGACGACTGGGGCCCCTCCCCTCCTTCCTTCCTCCAGAGCTTTCTGTTTACTGTAAACAGCTGGGCCCAGCTCAACCCTAGCTGATCCGCCCAGGGCCAGCCGGACCCTCTCTGAACCAGGGCCTGGTTTGATGGATGAAGGTGTTAGGCCCAGTGTCCTCAAGCTCCACAGGCCTTGAACAGGCCACCTCAGCTAGTAGGGAGGGAAAAAGGACAAAGTGGAGACCTGTCACCTCAGACCAGGCCTCAGAGACAAGAAACAGATGGGGTGTAATTGAAGAGGACCACTCCATTAGAGCTTGGTGGAAAAGTCTCTGGCTTGGCCTTAGGTTGACCTGGGTGCAAATTCTGTTTATCGACTTGTAAACTACAGATAATAATACCTTCCTTGAGGGGAATGGTTGGCACATGGGCAGATTGGTGATTATGCCTGCAACACTGGCTCAGGGTTTGGTTCACACTATGATATCAGCTGCATTTGTTAATGCTCATATTCTCGTCTACACAGGGCCCTTGCACAAATCCTGGCTATTCCTTGACCTGGCGTGCTTCAATTACACAAGCCTACACACACACACACACACACACACACACACACACACACACACACACACGAGAGAGGAGAGAGAGAGAGAGAGAGAGAGAGAGAAGTAGACATATGTCCACAGCAAGCATACATGACATCATTCCATGCTGGGTATGAAAGAAGTTCATGAGTGCCCAGGCATGGGAGACCCAAAAGGGTCTAGCTGCTTTCTAAACCCGTCCCTAGGCCTGAGTACGCTGACCCTGGAGCTGGGACAGGTCTGTGCCATTAGCCTCAGGGCTTCCCTCCTCTCTTTGGGGTACCCACCTCCTAGCCCAGTGCAGTTGTAATGCTGTTGGGGTAGGTGTCCCCCTTTCTGCAAGTCAAGTGTTCAGGACATGAGGGTCTGGAATGTCAGGCTACTGGCTCCCAACTCTGAATGGGCTCATGCCGCCCCTTTGACTCCCCCACAGCCTTGGAAGTGCTGGCCTGTTAGAAGAGACTCCTGGCCAGAGATTTAGACTTGCTCTTCTTCCTCTAAGCTCCAGTGCCACGCAGCAGTCCTGGGGCAGAAGCTGGGGTTAGGCAGGGGCATTCATTGATTTGACTCACTCCCCACAGACCCATGAGTAAGTGCCGTTCTGGATTTTCAGACCCACCCCACTCCTGGACGCGCTTGTTGGGGTCTTCCAGGGTTGGGTCCCTGGGGTTCCCGAGTACAACCCTGGTGTTCCCTCCAGAGCAGGACTGAGGGGCTGGAGGCCCAGGGGTCTCGCTGCCTCTGCTGCTCCCTCAACCCCCTTACCCACAGCTCTGCCCCATTGGAGTTTTTAACCCTTATACCAGTCTGGACTATTTGAGAAAGAAGAGGAGCCCCCGGTACTGAAGTCAGCCCCGCGGACTAGACTGGAAATCCCCCACTTCTTACCTTGGCCACTTAGGGAAATGGCCTCCCAGCAGAGGGCCGCTTCCCGCCAGGGACTTTTCTCCTGGGGATAACACAGACTGCGGGGCAGCCTCAGGGACCCCAGCCCCCTCGACAAGCAGCACTTCAGGCAAGGTGACTATGCCAGACCTACACTGCTATTCTCTCCCTTGCAGGAAGCAGGGCACCATCTGGGACTTAAGGTGGCCTAAGGGAGGCAGGGAGAAGGCTGGCCCATGGAACCAGTGAAATGCTGCACCCAGAGCACCCCGGCCTCCCCTCTTCCTAGCACCCAGTCTGATGGGACAGAAATGCCATTAACTTTCCGGGTTATGTTTCAAATTATTAGATTATTTTTGAAGGTTTATTTTTACTTTGTGTGAATGTTTGCCCACGTGTATATGTGTACTGTGCGTGTACCTGGTGGCAGCGGAGGTAAGGAGATCGGATCCCCTGGAACTGGAGTTACAGACAGCTGTTGAGCTTTGCTGTGGGTGCTGGGAACCCAACCCAGGCCCTCTACAAGAATACAAAGACCCTTAACGGCAGGGCCATCTCTTCACCACCAATCGCCCCAAATTTTCTTCTTTCTTTTCTTTTTCCCTCCCTTCAGCCCTGGAGACTAAATCATCCCCAACTCTCATTTCTCTCTGCCTCTGTCTCTGTGTCTCTCTATGTCTCTCCTCCACCCCCACCCCACCCCCACCCCACCCCCAAGATAATCTCACTAAATTTCTCAGACTAGTGGGGGCTGGAAAGATGGCTCAGTAGTTAAGGGCACTGACTGCTCTCCCAAAAGACCTGGGTTCAAATCCCAGCACCCACATGGCAGCTCACAACTGTCTGTAACTCAAAGATCTGACCTGCAGGCAAAACACCAATGCACATAAAATAAAAGTAAATAAATTAAAAAAATGTTTTTCTCAGACTGGTGTTTAACTTTCTACCCTTCTGCCTCAGCCTCCCGAGCATCTAGGATTACAGGCCTACACTAACAGGCCAGCAAAGATGTTTTATTTTTCCTCATTTTGATCACTGTATTTGTGTGCATGCACACACCGATGCATGTATATGTTGTATATGTTGTTGTATGTAGCGTACGATGTATGTATATGTTGTTGTATGTTGTTGTATGTAGCGTACGATGTATGTATATGTTGTTGTATGTAGTGTACGATGTATGTATATGTTGTTGTGTGTTGTTGTATGTAGCATACAATGTATGTATATGTTGTTGTATGTAGCGTAGCATCTGTACCTGCTGGTCACGCTCCGTTTGACTCCTTGAGTGAAAACTGAGACAGGGTCTCTCAGTGAACCTGGAGTTTGCTGGTTTTCCATTCAACTGTCGAGCCAGCAAGTCCAGTAAACCTGGCTTTCTTTCTTTTTTCTTTTCTTTTTTTAGTTTTTTCAAGACAAGGTTTCTCTGCGTAGTACTGGAACTCACTCTGTAGATCAGGCTGGCCTCAAGAGATCCGCCTGCCTCTGCCTCCTGAGTTCTGGGATTAAAGGTGTGCACCACCACTGCCTGGCTCGCCCTTTCTCCTTTCCTTCCTTCTTTCCTTCCTTCCTTCCTTTGTTTGAATGCTGGGAATTGGAACTCAGGCCTCATGTTTGCACATCAAGTGCTGTTGTGTGGCAAAACTTCTTCTGGGGAGATGAACACACACACTAACTCACCCCAGACAGGGAACCCATGACAGACCCAAGTACAGAAAACACCAAAGTCCAACTTGTGAGCCAGTGAGTTCTGTCAGAGTTACTACAAGAATATGGGTGAGGAGTTACTTACAGGAGCAGAAATGACTCAAAGACAGCTGCATCACCGAGGCCACCCCAGCATGGGTGACATTTCACAAAGCTGGGAACCTGGAGCACACAGGTCAGACAGTGTCCTTTCCAAGCGACTAAGATGGTCTAACCCTCTTCTGGGCAGCTCGGCTGGTTTCTGCTTCTTCAGGCATCTGGTCTGGTCTCAAGAGTCTTCTTTGCAGCTTGACTCTGCTCCTCTGAGAGGGACTCTCAGCTTTTATAGCGAACTCCGGCAGGGTGGGGCCTACTGAATCTGGTCAGTTTCAGGGACTTCCTGAGTTATTTTGAGATAGGATCTCATTATGTTGCCCAGGTTGGCCTTGAATTCCTGGGCCCAAGCAGACTTGTCAGTTCAGCCTCTTGAGGGATAGGGCATATAAATGCAAACCTGTGAAAACACCAATTTGTATTTACTTTTAGCTGTATTTACTTATTTATTTTTGTGGTACAGTGAGTGGAACCCAGGATCTCAAGCACATTAGGCAAGAATTCTACTACAGCTCCATCCTCAAGCTGTATGAATATTTATAAACACAAAGCTTGAACAATGGGTATGGTGCCTTAGGCCTGTAGCATTCAAGAGTTGAAATCCTGAGGCTCAGAAGTTGATGGTCATCCTCAGCGGTATAGAGAGTTCAAAGGCAGCCTGGGCTATGTAAGAATTTATCTGAAGTAAAAATGAAAGTTTTAAAAAGGGCTAAGTTTGGACATGGTGACACATGCCTGTAATCTGGGAGGTAGAGGCAGGACCATCAAGAGTTCAAGGTCATCCTTGGCTCCATATCAAGTTCAAGGATAGTTTGGGTTGTATGAAAGCCTGGCTCAATAAATAAAATTAAAATAAAAAAGAGAGTTATAGATCTACCTTAGCATATACAAGGCCCAGAACCACAAACAAAATGAGAAAGAAGGAAGGAAAGACGCATGTTAAATGTTACTAGAATTCAAGAGGTTGGAGAGATGGCCTCGTGGTTAAGAGAACTTGCAGTTAGCTGGGCGTGGTGGCACATGCCTTTAATCTTAGCACTCAGGAGGCAGAGGCAGGTGGATCTCTGCAAGTTTGAGGCCAGCCTGGTCTACAAATCGAGTTCCAGGACTGCCAGAGCTATATAGAAACCCTGTCTCAAAAAACCCCCCAAAAGAGCACTTGCTGTTCTTCCGGAGGACCTAGGTTCCATCTCCAGCACTCACATGGTGGCTCACGACTGTAACTCCAGTTCTAAGGGATCAGATGTCCTCTTCTGACCTCCCTGGGCATCAGGCATGTATGTGGTGCACATACATACATGCAACCCATACACATAAAATAAATCTACATTTAAAAAAGTTATTAGGATTCAGTTTTCATTTTAGCTCAAAAGTAAGTCTAACTAGAATTTCTGTTTCCCTTGGCCCTCAGTTTTGATGGCTGCTTTGCCAGGCCCGTACACAGGTCACTGGTATCCACCATGCTTATGGAGGATGAGAGACCATCTCCTTGAAGGAGATTACAAGGCATGAGTGGACCAATTATTTTCTTGGTGCATTGCAAACTGGGACTTAGAAAGTCCCAGCCGAAGTCCTTCCGTTTGTGGTCATTTTCTTTGACATTGACCCCTTTACTGTGTGAGTGTGTGTATGTGCACAGGCAGACGCACGTGCCATGGCACACCTGTGAAGGCCAAAGGACAACTTACAGGAGTTGGTTCTCTTCTTCCATGTGAGTTCCAGGGATCAAACTCAAGTCATCAAGCTTGGTGGCAAGCCCCCCCCCACCCTTGAGCCATCTCACTGGCCCTGTTTGTCGTCATTAAATTGAAAGGGACTTAATCATCATAAGCAAAGCCCTGTTGCTGGAATACTGCAGGTTTACCACCTCAAAGACCCAGGCATCCCTACCCTGGCCCCACAGCACAGTGAGTAGGCGCTTATCGATCTGGAAATGTAGCTCAGCTGGCAGAGGCCTTGCCTAGCGCACACAAAGCCCTGGGTTGGGTCCCTAGCACTCCATAAACTGGGTCAGAAATTCATAGTCAGTCTTGGCTACAAAAAAAGTTTGAGTCCAGCCTGGAATACATGAAACCTTGTCTCAAAAGAAAGTAGTCGTTTGTCAAGGAAGAACACACACAGAGCCTGTTTGTCGATGGCCTCTGCTCTCTGGTCTGCTGTCCGAGGGGCTTTCCTGAAGGCCACAGAAAATTGAGATACTGGCCGTTAGCAACTTTGCCTGCACGCACGTGTGTGTGTGTGTGTGTGTGTGTGTGTGTGTGTGTGTGTGTGTGTGTGTTGGGGTGTCTCCCTATGTGGCCTAGGTTAACCTCGAACTCACTGTGTAGCTCAGGCTCTTGCCTTAGCATCCTGAGCTCTAGAATTACAGACTTGACCCATACGCCCAGCTCATGTCTAGTCAGGAGAATCTCCTGACACTGAATCAGACCATTTTATCACAACATGACCATCTGGGTAAGTGAGGCAGGAAATCAATATGATCATGTTGGAGATGCACAGCCTAAAACATAGCAGGGTGCATTGAACTGCCCAAAGCCACACTGGTTAGCAGAGCTGATGCTCCTGTGTGTGCTCGCCCTTCCTCATGTTCAGCCACAAGGCTGCATTGGTGGTTCCGCATGCCGACCGGGAAGATATAGCTCCCAAGGCACAAGGGAGTCTCATCCCACGTATCAGGAAGGGGGAAGACTACCTTCCTGCCACTCTAGGAGAAGGCCAACCCAGGACCCTCTCTCTGTCTTTGAACATGTAGCCTAGCTATGGGCAATACTTCCAGAAGAGAGCTAAGGAGAGGGTGTGGGCTTTTTCCAATCCTAAGCTAAGTTACAGTTGTCCTGGTGTCCAGCTAGCCTGGCTGGCTCGAGCACCAGAACTTCCTCCTTCATTCAAAAGCTCAGATGTGAGAGGGTGGCCGAGGGAGAGTGAAGGGCAGCCTCAATTTCTAGCCCCTCCCCCATCACTGACAGCTGTAATCTGCTTGGGAAAATCTCCTCCCCTGCCCCCCTGCACAGGAAAAAATACTAGTTGTCCTGATAACAAGGAAAACAAAATCCAGTGCAGGGCATCAGAGACTTCCTGAGGCGGAAAACAATGTCCAGGGAGAGCTCCGAGGAGAAGGGCTAAATTGGAAGGCTGAGTGGGAACCCTAAGGACACTGGTCCAGTCCTATCCGGCCGGCGGGGGAGGGGGATGACAGATCGAGGAACTTGGAAAAAAGATTTCCATTCCCCAAAACCTTGAAGTCTGGGCTGTTGCATTACATCCGGGAAATGATTCAGGACAGGGTCACGTCCCCACTCAGGACTCCAGCCCCTTCGCTCAGGTACTCTCAGCCCATCTCTCTTCCCTCCTGGACCCAGCCTGCTTTCTCAGGGGGCTGTCTACAGGTCCTAAGGGATTGTAAGGTAGAAGAGTCCCTTCCAAGTGACCACCTGACTGAAGCCAATGGGACCCTCCGAGCACTCCTCTCCTTGCCCACAGCCATTTCCCTGGGTAATTTTCCATGGGGGCAAAAAGAGTTGAACGCTTGTAAATGCCTTATTCTTTGTCCCAGGGTCAGAAGACTCTACTGCCCATGTTGTCCTCTGGGGCACTGGCTCCTAGGCCCTGTGGGTGGCTGTGCCTTCTGAACACTGTAGGCTTTGTGGGGAGCATCTCCCCACCCCATTATACCTGCAGGGGAGTCTTTAGAAACAACTGCCCACTAGGCCTCATCTCAGACCAGGTCTATCAGAATCTCCAGGGAATGGCTCCAATAATCCCTGTGTGGGGCCAGGATCGAGGACTCTTGCTCTATGCCCCTGTGACCCTCCAGTCAGTTTCTGTCTTCTTCCCAGCACCACCATCAGAACTGGACCCTTGGATCCAGGTGGGAGCCCCTCAGAAGTGGCCACCTAGGCTGGTGGTCTCTGGGGGTGTCTGCAGACCTCCCTGCCCCAGCTGGAGGCCAGCTGCCCAGCCCAATAGCAGGTTCTGGGTTACCGCAGCCCCTCCCTCTGCCTTTCCTTCCCCCTGGGCAATGAAGCCTGGGGCCTTTGTTCTCAACCAACAGGAGTGTGACCAGAAACCCACCCACAGTTTAATTACAGCCCCATTCAGTGGCCACAGGCTGGCCACCAGCCTCACTCAACCTGCTCTGCTTTGGCCCCATGGGGCCTCCAACCCAGCCCAGCCCAGTGCAGCTCTCCCCATGGTCAGGGTCATGCCAGCTTTGTTCTCAGGAGGACCCAGGTCGCCCCTGCCCCAGTACCTTCTGCACAAAGCATAAAGGCTGTGACCTCCCCGAGCATCAGTACCTTCTGCACAAAGCATAAAGACTATGACCTCCCCGAGCATCAGTGACCCTGATGCTGTGCTGGTACTGTGTGTGGCATGCTGCTGTGCCAAATTCGGGGATCTCACAAACTCCTCAGAGTCAGATGTGATTTCGAGCTCATTTTTTAAAAAATGCTACTTATTTTATTTTATGTGAGGCATCTTTTGCCTGCATGTACGTATGTGTACCACATGCGTGCCTGGTGCCTGCAGAGGTCAGAAGAGGGCATTGGGTTCCCTGGAACTGAAGTTATGGATGGTTATGAGGCTCCATGTGGGTGCTGGGAACTGAACCTAGGTCCTCAGCAAGAGTAATGAGTGGTCTGCTGAGCCAGACCTCCAAGTCCCAACTCACTTTTTCTTGTTCATAATTAGGAACGAGTCAGTCACCTGCTAGAGCCTGTGAGGAATATGTACTCAGAAAGTCACCCAGCCTGTTCTCAAAGGCCTCGGAGGCCCCATCACTAGGTAGTGTCATAGTCCCTGACACCTTCCCAAGGACTCCTACAAGCCTGGTAGGTGGAATGTTGCAATTGCTCCATCCATAGCCGGTCAATGGATATTTGATTGTTAAGTGACTACAGCTGAAGGTAGACATCTCAGGGTCAGGCCAGCGTGAACTTCCTCTTACAGCAAATGCAGAAGGAGAGCAAAGACAGAATGAGGTGTCACCTGAAGCCAGGCCAAAAAGAAGTAATTAAAGTCCTCTTTGGCTCCTGCTCAAGCATTTGGCATCTAAGGGACTTCTAAGTTGAGAGCCCATCACTTAGAACAAGTGGCTTTGTTCACCTGGAAGGCAACCTGGGGGGCTGGACCTCAGAGAAGTTTCTGTGTTCCCCATGAGGAGACCTTCTTGGGTCTCCTGTTTCCCTCTGGAGGAGGCAGATATCGTCCTCAGTTCCCGTCACAGTATTTTCCAAACAGGTGAGAGATGCTGTGGACAACCGGCCACCTGGCTGTGGGCAAGGGGAAGCCCCAGTGCATATCCCCAGGGGGACATCACGGGCCAAGGCCCTGCAGCCCACTTCTCCTTAAGTATCAGCGCTGACCCTTGGCCTGGGCAGTGGGGAACAGCCCTCAGAAGCTTGGAGCGAGGGGGCCTAGAAGGGAGGGGGTCCAGTCCCAGCTGCCTAGCTATGGGTACTGAACAGGCCGCGCCAGGGGCAGCAGAGACGGGGCACTCCACCACCTGCTTTTCCTTGTTTTGTTTTCGGGCACTAATTACTGTGCTGAGCTTGGAGCTGCCTAATGAGGCCGTTTGGATTTCCTGTTGTTCTGGCTTCCCAAGACCCTTAAAGGGCCAGCATCACACTGCGAGTAGGCCCTGGGTGGGACAGGGGTGAACGTAGAGGGGTTGTCTCTGGGCTCAGCCTGGGCAATGAGTTGAGGAGGAACCCGTTCAGTTCACTGCTCCCCCAGCCCCTAGGAGTGCCCACCCAGAAGTGCCCTCACCGGAAACAGGAGCCTAAGAACCTTGTGGTTTGGCCAGGGCTCAGGGTGGGGTGAGCGAGGCAAGGAGGCCAGAGCTGTGGAGGAAAGGCCGGTGATGTCACCAGTGCCCAGACTGTGAGAACCACTGCAGCACCAGGCAGGAGGGAAATGCTGTGACGTCCTGTCGTGTTCCCCCCTCTTCCCACTGGAAAATAAACACTTGTTGTCTGAGAAACCTGAGCGGCTTCTGAAGGGCAGGCTGTAGATCAGGCTACCCCTAAGACAGCCCCTCTGTACCACACCAGCAAGACCTGCAGAATGCATGCAAACCCTTTGCACTTTGGGGTTCTAAAGAGCCGAGCACTCGGGATGTCTGGGAGCCAATTCACATGCCACATGCCACAGGCTGCAGCTGGGCTGATAGGCAGGTGAGGGGACACCATCTGTCTGCTTCAATCTCCCTCAGATCTGAGGGACAGCCTTGGCCCCAGGACCTATCCTAAGTGCCACTTGGGCTGTAAATGTCCAGGCTGCAGATTCCCTGGGTCTCTAGGAGGCCTGGCCTGCAGCACCCTCCCCTACAGACAGGGTGACGACATTGTTGTTCTTATACTACAGGGACTTCCGCCTGAAGTTCCGGCTGCTAAATGGTGGGAATGAGGGTCCCCGGGACAAAGCCGGCCTGGTTCCCGCAGCCACCTCAGAATGGACGGAATCCCCATTGTGTATGGGCGCCCCATGCCCGCCCTCCCTTACCCTCACCGGACATGCCAACAAACAGCTCATTGAGCCTGGGGAGGGGCCCAGAGAGACAACAATGTCCCCCAGTAGGCCATGGTAGTGAGCTCAGCTGGGGGTGGAGGCTGCCATGGAGGCTGGAGGGCGATGATCTCAGCCTTGGGAGGGTTGGCCAAAGTGACAAGCTGACCTGAGCCTGGCCTCCTCAGTGAGGCTGAGAAGGGGCTGACCCTGCAGCCTCACTCTGACTGCCCCATCCCCATGCTGGGAACCGACCAGAACTTCCCATATACTTAAACTACCCCTGCCCTACCTGGCACCAACGAGGTGCAGCAGGTAAGGCCTTGGAACCCAGGAGACTGATCCTGGACCCAAGAGAATGGTGGACAC
>CABHPH010129142.1:0-11447 GCA_902168325.1 Peromyscus nudipes
TGTGTGTGTGTGTGTGTGTGTGTGTGTGTGTGTGTGTACACATGTGTGGGTGCATGAGCATCTACAGTCACAGGACAATTTGCATGAGTCAGCTCTCCCCTTCCTCCATGTGAGCCCTGGGCTCGAACTCAGGTCCTCAGGCTTGGCAACAAGCCCCTTTACCTGCTGAGTCACCTCACTAGCTCATTGCTCTGTATCAGTCTCACCTTTCCCCAGGTCACACCAGTGCACAACAGCTACAGCAGGAGTTTCTACCACCAGCGTGATCACTAGTGCAGCTGCAAACAAGGGCCTTGCATGTCTGTGGAGCTCAGTGGTAAAATGGTTACGTCCAGATAGACCTGCTACTATTGTAATAAGCAAAGCTGGTAATGGAGCTCAGTGGTCTGTGCCCACTTGCTTAGCATGCACAAGGCTCTTTGATACTCAGCACCACAATCATGACAACCGTAGCAACAGTAAGGGCTGGAGAGATGGCTCAGTGGTTAAGGTTACTTGCTGCTCTCGTAGTGGACCTGAGTTTGGTTCCCAGCACCCACAACAGGTGTCTCATGACCACCCGTAGCTCTAGTTCCGAGGGATCCAAGGACCTCATCTGACTCCACAGGCACTGTGTGGTAATGTGCACATACCCACATATAGACACACTCGTACACATAATTAAAAATAAAAATTACATTAAAAATAATAATGATAACAATATATATCAGATCACACCTACAGATGCGCATGAGAGCACTTGAATCTCTGAGAAAAGCTTTCAGAATGCTGACTTCAGTCTGGGAAGCTGTTGCTATCTGATGATATAATCTGTTATCATAAATTTCCAACTGATGCTGTAGATTCTACTAACATGAATGCAGGGACAATTTTGCCTGTATTTTTAAGTTAAAATTCTGCAGAATAGATTTAATTAAAATGAAAGGTATCTGTCAGGGGCTTGGGAAATATGAATTAATTCACATTTAAGGACACGGGAAAGCTGCTTTGGGCCCTTGCATCGGAGTGTTCTGAAAGGGATGCATTCCCAAAATGACTCTGCTTCCTTCTTCCCTCCTGAAGGGATCCTACAGAAAACTTTAAAACATCTGTGTTACTTCCCCCTAGCACTACAAAGCACCTCATAAACTTCATATTAACAATGTTAATACACTACTGAGACTAGACAGACAGGAATCATGCCTCTGGCTTCCAAAAAACCAGCAAGCTCAGAGAAAGGCATATGATCTTGTTTCTGAGGCATTTGGCTTATCTTCCCCACCTCTGTTTGGAAGACTGTAAAAACAACTTCCCTTTATTTCAATTCTCTGTTCATTTACTCGTTCATTCATCCAAGGACTTCATATGAAGAGCTAGATGTGTGGTGTGAGGTGGGTGATCAAGGCAGTATAACATGTACCTAATCTGAAGAAGCTGAGAGGGGGTGAAAAGGAAAAGACAAGCTCCCATGCACATGCACACACAGGCACACACACACACACACACACACACACACCTGTGTGCATCATCAAAACTGATGTCTAGAAGTCTCCAATGTAGGGGAGTTTAGACTACTTTGCAGAGTGGAAAAATAACAATTTTTAGCATAGGGGAGCTGGTGGGATTAAAAAAAATGTGCATGTATGTGAGCACAGGTGTGTATGTGAGCACAAATATGTATTTGGGCACACAGAAAATGTTCTAGAAAGAGGAATCTGGCAGTGTGTAAAGGAATATGGGGACTGCATCCTTCAGGTATTGAGTAGATACAGAGCCCAGATGTCATGCCATGGCACTCTTGTTGAGGCCCTGGGTCTGAGGAAGGGGAGAGAGGAGAAGGGAGTTCCCAGTTCTTCTTCACTCTGATTCCCCTTTACTCATTAAGTTTCTCTTTCTGGGCTGTGACGACACCAAAAAGAGGGACCAAGACACTAAGTAATCCTTGTGTGTTTCCATACTCATGCACCAATGTGGGGGATAATGCCTATCAGTAGGCAAACACTCACGTCTGGACAGAGTTGGGGGCCCAAACCCTGTGCTGGAAGGGAGTGTAGCCATCTTAGCAGCAAAAGAGATCACCAGGACGGTGGTCGTAGCAAATGAGAAAAACTCAGAGCCTTCAGAGTGGATGGTCTCCCAGCTCTGGGGCCCTCTCTACTCCAAGACTGTCAATGTGATGGCCAATTTCACTGTCACTTTGGCTGGATTTAGAATCACCATGGAAACACACCTCTGAATGTGTCTGGATGGGCATTTCCAGAGATACTGAACTGGATAGGGAAGACACACCTGAAAGTGAGTGAGTACCAGTATCTACTTCTATCTGCTTCCTGACTGTGGACCCAATGTGACCAGCCACCTCCTGACCCTGCCATCATACCTTCCGCTATGTAAGGGACTGTATCTCCTTCAACTATGAGCCAAAATAGACCCTCTCTTCCTCAAGTTGCTTCCTGTTAGGTATCAGAACAAGAAAACCTAACATAGCTCAGCACAGCTTTCCATATTCCTTCAGCTTCATCTCATACCAGCTCCCGCCTGTGTGCTCTGTTCCCAACACACCTGGCATCGTTCTCTGTGCAGATGGAAGCTATCCTGGCTTCCATCAAAGAATATTTATTCATATTGTCCCAAGTGGCAGCCGTGATCTTCCTTCCTTTGATATCTTAGCTTTTACTTCCTCATCAGATTTTGGCTAGAATGGAACTTCCCAGGAGAGATCTTCAGGATGCTCCCACTCAGGTCAGGTACCTGTCAGAGTCTCTCTCGGCATCACACCCCCTCTCCTTCGCAACTTCTGTCCGAGTCGCACACATCGCTGTAGTTATTTGATTAGCAGCTGTGGCCTCTACTAGAATATGCCCCCTCCCACCCCACAGAACCTGTGGTCCCTGAGAGCAAGAGCCAAGTCTGGGTTGCCTGCTTTGTTCCTAGAGCCTACGAGGCTGCCTGCCACATAGCATGTGCTCAGCATCCCTTGAATGGGAGAGTGGGGTGTGGGTGTGCACATGCAGGGGATGGCTGTGGGAGTGAAAAGATGAGGAGGGTGGTAGAGTTGTCCCCAGGGACCCAGGAACTGGGTGGCGGGAGGAGGAGAAGCAGAGGAAAAAGAGCCAAGGATTAGATGGTTGTCTTTGATGACTCTGCTTTCTCAAACCTAGCTGCTACAAAACTAAAGGGCCTGCGAAAGCACACATCCCACTAAGTACCATTCCAGGTGGGCAGCCAGCTTTGGAACCGGGGTGCAAGGGATGAAGAAACAGAAGCAGAAATAGGTACAAGATCCAATCGGAGCTAGGCAGCACACTGGTAATGCCCATACTGGCTGTGCAAGCGCGGGAACTGTTTGTTCTCTCTGCATCTTAGTTTCCTTATTTGGCAAGTGTGGACCCACTGGTCGCCGTCTACCACAGCCACTATGAGGTTTCCGTCCATCCATTCATGGTGCACTTAGCGCCGGTTTGCTGAGCAGCCAATCTGTTCCTGGCTCTGGTCTAGGTGCAAGGAACCTAGACATACCATAGACAACACAGAGGTGGTATGTGTTCCGTTTTCTCTTGGAGCTGACAATCTACAGTGAGGAAAATATTACAAGTAAATAAAGGAGCAGGTACATTTCAGAGGCTGAGGGGCTGGGCCACAGCTGGCTCGCACTGGTTTCCAGGAGTGAATTGTGTAGCTCCCTCCCTACTTCTCACTAGGCCACCTAACTGTGATAGCTTAAGCTGTTGCATGGGAGGTCCTGGAGGGATTTACACCAGGGGAAGAGGCAAATGTCACAAACCAGCATATCCCTGTGGGGCCCCATCAGACACAGGTACCCAGACATCAGGTCACTGCGCACGAAAGACACCAATGCAGGCTGATGAAAAGATGGCGACTGAGAGGGCAGCACACGTCCCACTTAGTACCACTCCAGGGGGTTCATGGTTGAGAAATCTCCAAACGAGGGAGGCCTGAACTGAAACCAGAGACCTCAGAAGCCAGATGGGATGGAAGGAGACTCATCTGCTTAGAGCGGACAGGTGACTTAAAGGCACTTCAGGGTCATCAGCCTGGTGCACAACCAGGAACAAGGGCAGTGACAGCCACTGATGCTGGAGCCCAGGACATGAACGAGGCAAGGTCAGAGCAAGGTCAGGGAGGGAAGGCACCTGTGTCATGCCACATGCAGGGAAACCGTTAGAGATTATTAGACGTACTTAGCATGTACCTGACACCCAGCGGTGATACTCAGTAGAGGTTAGCCATTCCTGCTGATACTGACTAACCTTGGCAGTATCACCCTGTCAACACATGGACAGCACCCAATGAAGGAGCCTCTCTCCCTCTCCGAGTTGCTTCATCAGAAAATGGAATTATTATTTTTTTGTAAAGCATTCACCCAGATTCCTTCTGTTCCTGGAACTCTCTCACTGTTAGTGAGCTGGTTTTGCTTAACCCAACCTGACAGAGTTCCACAGCCAAAGAGCCAATCTTCTCAAATAAACATGCAATACCACTTTGGAGTCATGTCGTTGCAAAACACGACATTCCCGCCTTGTACGATGACATAAAACATAACAGCCTTCATCTCTCTCTTCTCATATTGAAGGAAGAGAAGTAGGGGGAGGAGAGAGAAAGAGGTGGGGGGGGAAGGGCCCTTGCTAACGAAGCCATAAATATTGATGTCTTCCTCAGGCCCCCCTGGAGCTCCATCATTTTGGCAACTGGCTGATTAATAATAGATTAAGCACTTTAGATTTGCTTACTCTGTATTCTATGATTTTAAATGTATCTGCTGTGAGGGAACTGGCTGAGATGGGAGCCAGTACATCACACAGATTTCTAGCGTAAAAATATAGTTGGAGGGAACAGAAATCAAGTAGGATAACCAATATTTCTACTTCATCCTTCCTATCTCAGGTATTATGTGGGGGGCCTTGATTACCTTCCCAGATACCTAAAACTCCACCCATGAGATCACCCAGGAGAGAGGACTTATGTTTAAAAGCCCCTGTTTATTTAGTACACTATGTTCCTGGTGTGCAGGGAGGCCAGATGAGGGTATCAGATCCCCTAGGACTGAAGTTAGAGGTGGTTGTGAGTCTCCATGTGGGTGTGGGACTTGAACCTGGGTCCTCTGGAAGAGCAGCCAGTGCTCTTAACTACTGAGCCATTTCTACAGCCCCAATGTATTAGTGTTCTGAATAAGTGATAGACCGGGAAAGAAGAGATCCACATGTGTGATGGAAAATCATTTCTCAATACAAGCTAATGAATGACCATAGGAATTGGGACAGAGTGAGTTTAGATGGGAGGAAACTGGGATGCATGCCCAGGACTGCTGAGATAATACAACTTGTGTCAAAGCCGTATGTGTCGAGATGGGGGCAGGTGACTGGAGCAAGAGATCCTCTTCAGAGAAGAGAAAGCTCAAACACGGACAATCAGAGATGCCAGATTCCATGCTGGCATTGGGAGAGCAGGGGCTAGATCACAACTCTGGGTTCCCAAAGGATGAGAGAAGGGGAGTCAGGATTACTGGCCTTACAGTCTGACACATTTTGGCTTGGTGTGGCCCGAGGCTCATCCCTTCTCTGGGCATTGTATTCCACCTGTTTAGTGAAGAGAAGGGAAGTTGTGCTTTCCAGCACCGAGAATTCAGGCTTGCTCTCTCTCTCCACAAGCACAGGTTGACCTGTGTTCTCCCATAAACAAAGGCTCAACCTCATACTGTGACCTTTTCTGGATATAGGGTCATTGAAGAGGTTAATAAAATAGGATGAGGCCACACTGGAGTGGGGCAGACCCTTAGCCCAATATGACCAGTGTCCTTATGATAAGAAAAGCTGCACGGACCCTCTGGGAAAGCACCACATAATACAGAGGCAGGGACTGATGTCTCCAGTTCCTCAGCAAGACTGAGTCCAGTACTGCCAAGGACCGACACAGCCATCAGAAGGTAAGAACAGCAAGGAGCCTCCTCAACTAATGACTCCTTGATTTCAGAACTCAGTGACCTTGTTTGTGCTGTCTTTTAAAAGGGCCAAGGAGTCTGGCAGTCTTCCTAAGCCTACTGCATAAACATGGCAAGATATGAGCTTGGAAACACAAACATGCAAAAGCGACTCCCAAAACTCCTGGCACACACCTTACTCTATCAGTGCTAGATCAAACCCACCTAATTCTGCAATTCTTTGATTGAGCAGAAATTCAACTCCAGCTTGAGGCTCCGGGGATTTGTCATGGGCACTTCAACTTGAGGGCTACGAAGGCCTACTCTGATGAGAGGGGAGTCATGCCTGTATTCTACAAGCTGGGGGCAGGGAGAGATAAGGTCTTTGGAGGATGTAGAGATGAATGGTGCATCTTCTCTCTAGGACCCATGCACATCCCCAGACTTGAACTAATGAAAAGGAAATGCTGGTGGGAGCTAGCTAGAAAGGAGGGGGTCTCTGAGGTGATGCCACACCTCCATGGGGCTCCAGACACTCTGGTCCCCCACATCTGTCAACTCTGCAGGGATCCATGACCATGGCAGCAAGAATCTCTGGGGGCTCACATAAAACTTTCAGGGACAAACCGTGGTTAGAGTGGAGCTACTTTTTCTTGGTCTGTTTTCTGTATCTGTGAAGGAAGGGGGTTATTAATCCATCCACCGAGTGTTCATGAGGCAGCAGGTGGCTTCTGTGCTATCCATCCCGTGGAACTAAATAGAACCGTACCACTGTAGCATGATATGTCTCGTACATATAGGATAGGAAGGACAAATAAGAGGCTCTCTATGTATAAATTGTCATTGTTACTTCTGAAAGGTTGTTGCTGAAAACATGTTTCATCATAAGCCCATCATAAGACGACTTTCCAAAGCCACACCCCATCTCAGTGGCCATCCTGTTCAGACACTGACAAGGCACAACACCAGAAGGGTAACATTCCACACAGTAATGTCATCAAGGTGCCAGGAAGCCTCTCTGAGTCCAGAGAGCAACAAGAACCTGAACAGCAGAGGGTGGCTCTCATTCCTCCCATTCTCTAGCTCTGCATCCATGACCTCAGCTT
Organism: Peromyscus nudipes; assembly: GCA_902168325.1. NCBI lineage: Eukaryota > Metazoa > Chordata > Mammalia > Rodentia > Cricetidae > Peromyscus > Peromyscus nudipes. Next base: position 7,024 of record CABHPH010129142.1, read on the forward strand.
CTAATGAGGCATCACAGGCTAGGCTAGTTTCTCTGCAGCTGCACACCCCCTGAAACTGGCAGCCGAGTGTAATATTAATGAAGAGAGCATCACGCATCTGAGTAGAACATCACAAAACACAGTGTCTTTCCATCCATTACCCTGCTGGAACCTCACGTCCACCATATAAGATGGGTCAGATGAGTATTTTTAATCTGTTCACCAGCAGAGAAGCTTGGCTCTAGGCCAGACTCTTGGCAAAGGTCACATGGCTCACACTTGGCATTATTTTCCTTGGCCCAGTATTCATGCTCACTCTAATGAACTTGGCTGCCTCTCTGAGCCACATCACTTTTTGCGTTCAAATAGAATGAAATAACGCAGAGAGCTGTCCAATAACACAAAGAGTCAAAGAGACTAGAAGCTTGAAGAACGGTTCTGTGGACAAAAACACCTAGGTTAGGAGAAAAGATGTGTGAGCTCACATCAGTTTCAGAATTCTCTGAGGCTCTAGTTCACTTATATTTAAAAATTTAAACTAATAGTTCCTACTTTCTTCAGCTGCTGTGTTAAGTAAGCAAAACCCACTACTAAATTGCTACTTCTGACATGATGATAAAAATAATGATGATGAGCCGGGCAGTGGTGGCGCACGGCTTTAATCCCAGCACTCGGGAGGCAGAGGCCGGTGGATCTCTATGAGTTCGAGGCCAGCCTGGGTTACAGAGTGAGTTCCAGGAAAGGTGCCAAAGCTACACAGAGAAACCCTGTCTTGAAAAACCAAAAACAAACAAACAAACAAAAAAGATGACGATGGTGGTGATGATAGGAACGCCCATAACGATGATGTACGATGATTGTATTAGTGGTGGCGATAATTATGATGGTGGTAATGACAGTGATGATGATGTTGATGACGGCGATGACGGCGATGACGGTAGGTGTCTTAGTTAGGTTAAGGTTCCTGTGACTACAACCTAAAGCAACTTGAGAGGAAAAAGTTTACTTCGTCTTACATTTCCATGTACTAGTTCATCACTGAAGGAAGTCAGGGCCGGGACGTGGAGGCGACAACTGAAGCAGAGACTGTAGTGGAACACTGATTAGTGGCTGACTCCCAGGCTCACATTCAGCTACCTTCCTTATTCAGCCTAGGCTCACCTGCCCGGGGATAGTATTGCCCACAGTGGGCTGGGCTCTTCTCCATCAATTATCAGTCAAGAAAACTCCCCAAAGACATCATGCAGGCCAACTGATGGAATCAGCTTTCCATTTGAGGCCCCCCCCCTCTTCCCAGATTTGTCAAACTGACAACCAAGATGAGCCATTACAGCAGGCTGGTAGCAAGTCTCATCACAGATCTCTTGCCCTGGTGCCTACTAATTGTTGTGCTCAGTTTCTTTGCAAACTGAGGTGCAAAATGAGGGATGAGGGAAAAGCTTTTGAGGGCAAATGTTTCTTACCCCCTGAAAATGCTCTAGTTCCTGCTTACCTCACCTGGGATTCAGAGTCATTATTTTGTTCTCGACAATCCACACGAGCGCGCCAGAGTTGTGACTTAGTGCTGGCACAGGACGTAGGAGTTTCATAGCCCACTTTTACCTCTGTCATCATCGATGATGTGACTTTGAGGCAAAGTCACAAGCAGTTTAAGGAGTTCATGGTCACTTCCCCAATTAGAACACTCCCACGCTACCTCTGTGCAAGAGTGTGGGATAAATGAAAACAACGGGAGGGGAGAGTGGCAAAGGGCTATTTACACACACACACACACACACACACACACACACACACACACACACACACACTGCTATTCATGTTGTCATCGTCCTCGGTATTACTGTTCACAGCTCCTTCACAGGTGTCGGGGGACCTGTGACTAATGAACACAGGCTTCCACCTACTTCAACAACAAGAAGCACTTTGCTCTAGGCAAAGTCTCTGACTTGGCTCTCCATCATAACTATCATATTCTCTGCAGACATTTTAATTTCTTTTTTTTATTCTTCAACAATTTCAAACATGTCTTCAGTAAGATATGATCATATAAACTCCCCATTCCCCTCCCCAGTTCCCCCATATCTCAAAATACCTTCCCATCCTCACTTCATAACTTATGTGTTCTCCTTCTCCTCCTTCTCCCCTCCTCCTCCTCCTCTTTTTCCCCTCTCCTTCTTTTTTTGATAACCCACTGAATCCAATTAGTGCTGCATGGGTATGAGCCATCCAGTAGAGCAAGAGAAATCTACTAGTGGCCACACCCTCAAGGAAGAGTGAGTCCCCTGTCCTCAGCAGCTATTCAGTGCCAGTTGCTCCTCAGGTAAGGGTGGAGCCAGCAGAAATCTCCCTCATCCATTCTGGACTTTTGGCTGGCTTGACCTTGTTCAGGTAACTACAGCTGGTAAACGATCATGATGAGTATGTAGTACAGTATATATATTTTAATTTCTTAGGGATCACTAATACTCTTGAGTCCAACTGAAGTGCTAGAGTACTTCCTAGACCAATGCCACAGAACATGCTAGTACTATAGAGGAAGCAAGATACACAGTTCACTAAACAATTCACGTGAATGTAAAGTATCTTTCATTGGTGTAGGGTCTTCAGAGTATTTCCATGAAATCTCCTGTGAAGGAAGCTGGGCATTGTGGGAAAGACAACCACTGATACTACCTTACAAATGTACAGCACATTACAGTTTGTAAGGTGATTTGTTACAGTTAGGGGACAATTCAGTCATTCCAGTATTTACCAAATGGTTACATGGTGCATTGTGATGGGTGTTATTTGAAATTCTCATAACATCTTGAAAGGAGACAGAATCAGTACATTTATCCCTTTTCAGATAAAGAAAGAAAGGCACAAAGGAGAATAACCGGACCACATTTAGAATCCAGAAACAGATATTGGTGATGCTGGAGTATGGCTCAGCTGGTAGACTGCCTTTCTTTCGCAAGGCCCTGGGTTCAACCCCTAGCACCACACAAACAAAGCATGGATACACACACACTGCTAAACCCAGAACTTTAGAGGCAGAGGCAGGGAGATTAAAGGGTCAAGGTCATCTTCAGCTACTAAGCAAATCTGAGGCTAGCCTAGGCTACAGGAAACTAAAAAAATAAACAAATAACTGCAAACAAAATAAAACAAAAAACCAACAGAGATGGTACTATACCCTATTGGATTTAGAACATTCTAGAGGCTTCCTCTATCTATTCAAGAAGAAATCCAAGCTTCCCTCCACAGCCTGTCGGGACCTGCCTGATCTGGTACCATCCCTGTGTTCTGTTCTCAACCTAGTGTCCTGATGTTATCTCATCTGCTGAAAGCACTCCAGTTATCTTGGCTGCACCATCATTCCTCAAACCATTTGAAAGTTCATCTCCTTCGATGAGGCAATGCTCCAGCTAGTTTTGTAGAGCTGTGCCTTCTCTACCTTCCCGCTTGGGTTTAAACAGCATCACCGAGAGAGGGCCTTCCTGGGATGGCTGTTTAAACAATTGCCCCATGTTATCGTCTTCAGTATACCATTTCTTCCTCCGGAGACCCCTCATCTGACAATGAGTCCCTCCATTTAGTCATTCTTCTTCCTTTCTCAGCTCATCAGAACTAAGGCCCTGAAGTCAGATTCCTTGATCATTTGACTCACTTTTGAGCCCACAGTGGTGGCCAGGCTGCCAAGGAGATGGGCGAGCAACAGAGTGAACTAGGAAGACTTGTAAGAGGTCTGGATGTGGGTATTGAACATGGGATTCTCATCTTTGCCTTCTGGTCCTTCTGTTGGTTCTTCTCTGCCTCCTCACAACCCACATGCTGGCATCCCAGCCCCATGCCTTGGATGCAAAGTGGCAAGGACTCTGCTGTCCCTTTATACTGTTCACAAGGGTGCTTTGTTTGGGGACAGACTCTCTCTGTATCATAGGCTGCTTTGAGCTCAAGATCCTCCTGCCTCAGCCTCGTGAGGTGACATTGGGGTGACAGGCTGTGTTACTGTGATATGTAAGACTGTCTCTTGTGTAAGCAGTGTTCATGGGTGAGGACACTGTTTTGTGGATCTGTGCGATGTACCTCATATAGAGGCTGGAAGACAACGTGCAGGAGTCAGTTTTCTCTTCCAACTGGGTTCTGGGGATCCAAATCAGGTTGTCAGACTTGCCAACAGCACCTTAACCTGCTGGACCATCTCATCAGCCAAAAATATTAGAATTTTACCACAGAGGTACTGTGCCCACAACATTTGACAAGATCCATGGAAGCCTAGGGGTATGAAACTGCAGAACATGCCTACTGTCTATACTACAGGACCTCTGAGGAAGCTAGGATTAATGGAAATAATCAAATATTAGAGGAATTTAGAGCTGCTATCAACCCATTCAAATCAGTTCAACCATTATCCATCCATCCATCCATCCATCCATCCATCCATCCATCCATCCATCCATCCA
>CABHPH010129142.1:11457-27803 GCA_902168325.1 Peromyscus nudipes
CCATCCATCCATCCATCCATCCATCCATCCATCCATCCATCCATCCAACTAACCGTCCATAGATCGTTTTACTGAGGACCTATTATGTATCAAGCAGCCTGGCTAACTGCAAGCAATCTCTCCAAAGCACCTGCAGTATATTTATACAGTAACTACAACATCCATAACTTAAATCACATGGGCTTGCTGTGAAAGTCGAAGGAACAACGTAAGTTAGAGCCTTACAGACTATAGTCCTAAGCATACCGAAGGACTTGTGACAGCTAGGTATAGAGCAGCAAATTCACAGCAATGGGAGGAAGGTAAAACAACTATAACAACTAAATTTGTCAGTTGGGGGGTTACCTGGATATAGCCTTTATTCTAAAAATTAACATATTTTAACAGAAATCCCAATGTTAGGGAAGAAGAGAGATGTTTAAGATTGTTATTTTTTTGGGTAAATGGTCTGCCCTTCTTCTCAGGTAAACAAGTCTGAAAGTTTAAAAATGTACTCTTGGGACCAGAGATGTAGCTTAATAGGTAAAGTGCCTGCCTAGAATGCAGGAGACTCTGAGTTCAATCCCTAGTACCATATAAATGGGGTGTGGTGGCCCATACTTGTAACCCCAGCACTTAAGAGGTAGAGGCAGGAAGATCAAGAATGATTCAAGGCCATTCTTGGTTTCATAGAGATTCAAGGCCAGCAGAAGGAACATGATACAATCATAGGCCAGGGAGAAGAGGAGGGGGAGGGGGAGGGGAAGGAAAGGAGGAGTGCTATTGCAAAGAAGTATCAGGGATTGAATCTGAGAACAATCAGTCACTGTCTCAGGATGTTTCCTCTGGCTGGGTCCTCTCCTTCACCCTTTTCTTTCCCAGGCTCCCCTCCTCTCCCACTGAGCAATCCAGTCTGCTCATCACAGCGTGGCTGCTCCTAACCTCCCTCTTGGGAAGCATTTGCCGATGTCCTCAGATACCTGTGTTCTGTGCTCATAACATACGAAAGTTAAACTCTAAAAATCCACATACCACGCATTGCCTTTGTTTTGTCTTAAGTGCAGTGTCCAGCAGGAGGGGTTGGCAGTGGGCAGAGGAGAACTAGATAGTAGCTCTTCAGTCTCTTGTAACCACTTCTGACTTGACTTGACGTAACAGTGGAGCCAGGATGGGCAGGATTCCTCCCAATTGTGAAAGGAAACAAAGACCTACTACTCACTAAGGTGCTTAAATTGTGCCCACATCCATCATTCCTTTGTGAAACTGTCAGTGTGGCTGGCTGGTGGCCCCCATGTCCAAAGAAAGAACCAAGTTCCCTTCTGACGTCACACCAGAGAGCCAGAAAACGGAACACCATTCTCGCTCCCACCCCTACTCCTCGGAATAGTCAGAGAGTCACCAGCTCAGAGCACGGGAGGGACTAATATTTGGTTGGATGGTTGGGGTGCTTAATTCTAGCTCTGAGAGTCACAGGAGGCTGTGGGGGGAATGCCTTCCCCAATCCGAGTTCTTAGCGGTCTCTGCACTCCCACAAAAGCCTGGGTTTGTTGAGTACCTTTCACTGGGGAAACCCTAATTATTAAAGAGACAGTGTACCCATTGTTACCTATAGCCTTATATGTGAGCATTGTATTTGACATCTATTAGAAAATAAAATTCAGGCCACAAAAATCCAGACTTTCATGTTCCTTGTGCTGGTAGGGGGCAAATGGGGACAAAACTCTAATTCACAGATGACTTCCTTCTTCCTCTTCTTCTCCAGTAGGAGCTGTGTTCTTAGCACTGAGAAGACCCAAGAGGCTGTCCCAAAACTAAGTGGAGTCAACCTGAAAGCATCGTGGCTTCTCTCTGAAGTCTGCTGCAAGTGTTCCTTTCTGTCTCTCTGTATTGGTCTCTGTTTGAGTATTGTACAGGGAAAAATCTCACAGTCTGCCAAGCTGGAAAGGGGCCTCTGGGATTGTCTAGGTCAAGCCCGAGGCTGGATTAATCTGCAAACTCAGAGGAAGCAGGAAGAAGCAGTTGCTAAAGGGCGCCCCGTCTGGAGGAACTAGAACCCGAGCTTTCTTCCCATCCCCACCTGGATCCAATTTCTCCAACTTGGCTTCAAACAAAAGCTTTTGTTTGTTTGACACAACCATTGTCTAACCAGCTCCCTGCTTTGGGGATTCTCATGAGAAAGGAATAGAGACTCATTAGTGTCCAGGCACCAGATCTTCCCTGGAATGTTTCCTCTTTTTAAATCTAAGGAGGGAGTAACAACCCTTCCCCCCTCCCACCTCCTCTTACAGAGAAGGCATAGACATCAGACTGCTTAGTGTTGAAATTGGAAAGAGGCTACATATAGCCCATTATCTCATTTTCAATTTTTACTATTTTAGTTAGCATAAAGTAATAGTTTTTGTTATGGAATTTTCATACATGGATGTCATTATATTTGTTTATAGGAAAGAGGTTTTGATTGTTCAAAGTAATAACACATACCTACTTCTTTGGATACCCAAATTCAATTACTCGCTGCTGAACACTTCTTTAATAACAGTAGGATATGTGCTGTTATTATTAATAACGATAGAAGCAACATGAACTTGAATTGCTATGTCACAGTTTAAAGATTCCTGCTCTCTAGCTGATGATGGGGTATCATTACAGTGATGCCTTTCTCGATAATTAGGTGACTGGTACTCAAAGGGATTGAATTAACCACCTCAAATTAACAAGATACCAAAAGAACCAGGATGGAAACTCCTATTGAATGCTCCTGTTTCCAAATCTACTTGTATATCACGTCACCTTTTCTATTCGAAGGCATGATGGCATTTTGATACTCTGACCCTTAACAATCAGATTTGGATAGTTTCTATTCAAATGTCTTCCCAATATAGCTGGGTATGTAGACTAGAAGGCTGGATTCAGTCTGAACTGGTTTTGGATGCTTGAGCAGCAAGGCAAACTATCCCCTGGACGCCTTTTAGGGAGAACTATTTGCCATCCTATGCCTATGAATAACTGGGAATGCAAATGATTAATTTTATTATTATGGGAAGGAACATATACAGTAGGAAAAAATCATTATATCACCTAACCTATTGTAGTGGTTTGAAAGAAAATGGCTCCCAAAGGGAGTGGCACTATTAGGAGGTGTGGCCTCATTGGAGGAAGTGTGTCATGTGCTGCCATGCTCCCCTTGATGACCATAATGGACTGAACCTCTGAAACTGTAAGTGAGCCACCCTAATTAAATGTTTTCTTTATGAGAGTTGCCATGGTTATGGTCTCTCTTCACAGCAATAGTAAACTCTGACTAAGCCACCTATCAATCAAAACAGACAACCACCCAAATGACTCCCTTTAATAACCCACTCCTCCTTCCTTAAAACCCCCCAAAAGAGACACCAAGATGCACTCTGGGGTTCTTGAGTACCCTCAGTCCTGAGACCTACTGGCAATCTTGACAGTGCCTTCCTGCATCATCTACAAATAGTTGTCTTGCTTCTTTTTTTGAGTCCGTATGGCCCTTATTTTCAATTCTTTGGATAAGAGGCCAAGAACCTGGGAACATCTAACTGAGGCTCTACTCCACTTCTGCCAGTAGTAGGGCAGAGTCAGTACGGCTCCTTCCTGAGTAAGTAGGGCAGACACATTCTTGGTGCCCTTGGCAGCACAAATCCTGGACAGGAAGGCGGAAGAGGAGCTGTGCTCATTAGCACTAACTTCAGACCGCCCAGGTCCACTGTACTTGGACTCACTTACTGTGGCCCCATTTGTTGCAGTTCTCTTGTGGGTATCTGCTGCTGACGCTCAATTGTTTATCTGAAAGGCCAGACTCTGTGGGATGGGCTCATTAAGGAGGCATCCTTTATATAAAGACCAGGAAGAATGACAGGGGCACAGTAGTTCTGACTCGCCTTCCTCTCCCCATAGCAACGCCACAGTAGAAGAGATTCAGCCTAGAGTTGACTCAAACCCTGTTGTGAAGAACATGTGCTCTGCTGGAGCCCAGCTTTGAGGGAGAGGAAATGGCTCCCCAAGTTTCTGCCCACCCTCCAGCCTCTACCATGTAGCCTTCCCTGACCTCTCACATCTCATGGTGGTATTTGCCTATTTAGATTGGTTTCAGGGACCATGCAGCCAGGGTGGCATGGCCATAGCCATTTCCATCTAGGAAAGGCTGTGGAAATGATTGAGAGGGCTCATATTAGCACCAGTGCACATGCCCACCACTCTCTGACTTCACAATGATGGCAGACAGCTGTAATGAACTGTATGACTCTCCCCAGGTGAACATGGGGAATCCCACTTATGGGCTGGAGATGTGGTTCAGTTGGTAGAGTGCCTGCCTAGCATGCACAAAGCCCTAAGTTTGATCCCTAGCACCACATAAATGGAGCATGGCTGTATACATATGCAATCTCAGCATTTGGGAGGCAGAGGCAGGATGGTTAATTAGTTCATAGTTTTCCAAAAACTACATAGCAAGTTCAAGCATGACCTAGACTATAGGAGAGCCTGTCTCAACAACAGACAGACAAACAGAAAGAAATCCTCTCATAAAAACACACTAGGCTGAGCATCACGGCCTATACCTGCAATCCCAGCACATAGGAACCTGAGGCAGGAAGATTATAAGATTGTAAGTTCAAAGCCATCCTGAGCTAAATAGTAAGACAAAGGGTTGAGTATATTGTTTAGAGGTAGAACACTTGCCTAGCATGCACATCCCCTAGTATCCATCTCCAACTTGGTGAAGGAGCAGAAGACAAGGCTTATCAAATGTAAAGTGACCTCAGGACACAGGAGGCTCTAGAAGAGAAGCCCATGTCTTGCTGATGTAATGTTCTTCCTCATGAGCAGGTTCAATGTTACAGTCAGAGGTCCAGCTTCTGATTCTTTACTGAGCTCCTAGGTACTGGTTGTGCTGAACAGAAAACATGCTGCTGAGTTGACAAGAGGGCAGGAAGCATGAGAAGATACTTGAAATCTAACAAAAACTTTCTAGAAAGCACCTTAGACCAACAGTTCCATATCACACAATCTTTGTATGAGATACACAAACAACCAGCGTAGTAGGTGGATAGTTCTAGGTACTTTGATAGAGACCACCCAAGGGCCACCTCCTATAAGGAGCCCCAAAGGTACCTACTAGAGTTACTTTCTCACATACAATGGGAACTTCTCATATTTTCCCACTGAAGGGGCCTAAAGTCAGAGGTAGAGGAGGGTAGGAATAGCAGGATGGCCCCTGGGAGCCTGAGATATGATAACAAGTAGTCCATAGGAGGGTGAGATAGTAATTGAAAATTCCATGTTTTATTAAGAAATCTCATTGCATCCTTGTGAAGGTGCCACAAGGTTCTGGTAAGATCTCCATGCTGTCTTTCCAAAGGTCATCAAACTAGCAGGTTGTAGTAACCAGTATCCAGCAGTCTAAAGTAGGCTAGTTTATGTTTCCCCGTATATCGTGTATTCCTAGCAGGTTGTAGTAAGCAGTATCCAGCAGTCTAAAGTAAGCTAGTTTATGTTTCCCCGTATATCGCGTATTCCTAGTCCACTCATCAACTCTTCACTTCTCTGATTTGATGAGAGCAAAGTAAGGAATGTGTCCGTTCCCCAACTCCAGCAAAGAACTAGCTGTCCCTCCACAAGCGTCTTCCCCACACCATCCTTAGCACAGATGGCCTTTGCCGTTCAACAGATTGCTTTGCAAACTCAAATGCATTTTGAAGCTGGCAGATCAACAAGACTGTTTGATAACAGAAGGGTTTGTGTTCTAGAGACTTCTTTTAGGACATCCATGAGCCTGTTACTCACGGGGATGTTAATGCCTGTCAGCATCTCAGTAGGTTTCTTGTTTCTCTTCCAGGCAGAAGCATAACTCAACACCCATGGTTAACATGATGGTTATGGAATGGTTATGAAAAAAGGAGTTGGGAGTTTGCTGTAGCTTGGATTTTAGATGTTCCTCAAAAGTACACGTGGTCAGAGCCTGCTCCCCAGGGTGCTGCTGCTGGGGAGTGATGGAAGTGAGGCCTGCAGAGAGGGACATAGTCACTAAGACATGTCCTTGAAAAACTCCAGTCCTTTCCACTGTCTCTTGTGTCCACGAAGCAATCAATTTCATTCCATAACATGCTCCCGTTGTGATGTGCTGCCTCAGAGCCAATAACAAAACACCAGAGCCAACTATCATGGATCAGAACCTCCGAAACCATCAGCCCAAACAACCCTTTTCTCCTTAAAACTTGATTATCCCAGGCCTTGGTATAGTGACCCAATGCTGACTCACATGATTCAGAAAGCCATGGATCTCAGTGACTGAGGAGATGCTCTCAGTTTCAATGAACCCAGTTTAGAAGAGGTAGCAAATATGTTCTTCCCACAAGCCAATGCGCAGACTGTCTTATGGGCCATGTTGATCAGAGGTATGAGTGTTCAGGCCAGCAAGTGTCATCTGAGTTCACCCCCTACTTTGCGTGTCTTCAGTACTCAGTGAGGCTGCAGTGAGCCTGCTAACTCAAGGGTAGCCTCCTATTCATGAACTCTGAACACTTGTTCATGCTCTGATCACCAGTTCCTGATGGGACAGCTCACTGAGGAGGTGGGCTAGCCAGCTTGCTCTTCTGGACTTGTGTTTTCCTGTGATTGTACAGTAAGAGTGGGTCCACTCTTTCGTGTCTGCTTACCTTTATGCCATTACAAGCATAGCCCATATATACAAAGAGTCATTTGGTGGCAATGTCTCAGAAACTTCCATAGTTCAATCTTCAAGAACAGGCAAACTACGCAGAACTGGGATAAATGCCACCAGTATTTTGCGTCTGGACTACCCCACAGCTCAGGTGGGACAGATGCAACTGGAAGTCTGTCTGACATAGCTCCTCAGAAGTACTGGCCCTGAGTGACCTAGCAGGGAAGAGAAGGGACATCCAAACATACTCAAAGAGGAGGTTGGCTCCACAGAAGACAGGGCTCTTACGGTAAAAATTTACAGTTTTGTTTCTGGTCCAAAATTCTGGACTGCATCCAATGTCTGCCACCCAGCTGATCTGAGGCTGTCTCCCCATGGCTAGCTCCATAAAGAAGCTGTTTACATAATTGCTGAACTGAAGCACAGACCCTTAGAGCAAATAAATTAAGAGCACCATGTGCTTGTGGATCTTCGACCTCCTCCGTGTCTTTATCAGACTCAGAGGCAAGTATTTACCAACTCCCTACTATGTGACTATAGCCCTATCAGGTGGGAGGGAGACAGCCAGGAGTCCCCACAAGCTAATGCCACAGTTGTGAAGCTTCTTTCTGGTGCCTGAAATTGTACTGCTAGAAAAAAAAATCCTGACATAGGCAGCACATGCCTTGGCTCAGAGCAAGAGAGACCCCTGGGGAGATTTGACATTTGTGAAAGACTGAATATGGTGGAAAGGGAGTCTGGGAAGGGCCTGCTAATTGGTGAACAAAGGCATGGATGTATATATATATATATATATATATATATATATATATATGAATGGGCAACTAGAAAGAGCTGGAAAAGATCTCTGGGGCTTGAACAGAGAGGGCCTTCAAAGCCAGACCTGAACATAGCTTTTCCTTTGAAAGTAAGCAAGGAAAAATAATTCAGGGATGATTTGAGAGTCAGAGAGCTTTAGGTAAATGGGAGAGCATGAGGGGGAGAAAGGATCTGTATTGATATAGCTGTAATACTATGGGATGGCCAGGAGGAAGGCTACAGAAACAGAAAGGAAGTTACCCTTCCTGGTACTGGAAGACCCCATGGGTCTTTGTGGGTGAAGATGCACTATGAGCCAAAGAAAGAATGGAATCAGGAGGGTCTATAATAAGAGCTTAATGATGACAGCGCCATTTGTCTTCTGACTCATCAAGCCCATCAAATTCCTCTGAATCACTCAATGTTCCCCTGATGATATTCTGTTAAACTCCATCCATGTCCCTTAGGCCTGAACAGGCATCCAGATCATTTGAGGGACCTGTTGAAATACAGATTTGGATCCAGCAGGTTTGGGTGAGGTCTGGGATTCTGCATGTCTAGCTCCTGTGTGATGTGGAAGCTTCAGAACCAGACTTTGATGAGCCTCAGGCTTGCATTCTCTTCTTTCATCTTCATGCCAAATGTCAACAGATCTATTAGGAATTCATAAGGTGGATTCAGGAGAAGGTAGGTTATATTAGCGGCCAACTGCAATTCTAACAGTTAAAAGTTGTAGACTGCCGAGTTCCTCTTGTTTGGTGGGAGAACACAAAATTATCCAGAGACTTGGTCTAGTGGTTAATCTTGTTAACTTGAGGGGATTTAGAACCACCATGGAAACAAACCTCTGGGCATGTCTGTGAAGGAGTGCCTAGATATGGTTAACTCGGGTAGGAATACACATGCTAACCATGGATGATGCATCCCTTAGGCTGGGGGTTCACACACTGAGTAAAATGAGAGAAAGTGAGCTGAATACCAGCATTTGTGGATCTCTGCTTCCTGTATGAACAGGCAGTGTGACCAGCTGTCCCACACTCCAGCTGCCATGGTTTACTTCCCCAGCGTGATGGACTGGACATTTCAACTGTGAGATGGAATAAAACTTCCTTCCTTCATTTGCTTTTGTCAGAGCAACAAGAGAGGAAAGAACACAACTTCTTATCAGTCTGAGCTCTGCTGCCGCCAATAATGCTTCCTCCAGGAAGATGGAAACAGAAGCACAGGACCAGAACCGACATCGCCTTGATGCCTGTATTGGGGAGCACCTACCCACTCCCATCAATGGTTCCAATTACACATGATATGAACTTTAAACCCCTCCATTGCTTACTACTTTCTTCATTATATGATTCCTGCCTACTTGGCTGGTTTCATCCACAGATGAAATGAACCTCCCTCTTACACCTGAAACTCTTTTCCTGTCTTCTACACACAGTTTTTCTACTTAATTATCTGTTTATTTTCTTTAAAACTAGTGTTCTTTCCTCGTGTATTCCCCCAAGTGCTCGGAGAACTTGACATACAATGGACGATGAATGGGTAAGTGAATGAATGGGTAGATGAGTGATAGAAGCAGAGGTAAATACTGAACATAAAGTCAAAGAGACACCTCAGCTAAACAAGCATAAAAATTAAAAAGTGGGCTGCATGGATTCCACCAAGAAGGCAAAAAGACAGCCAGCTCTCAGGACAGAAGAAAAATTTGCAAACATTTATCTGATGAGGAAGTTCTATCTAGAATACATAACAAATTATTAAATGACAGCATTTTTTTAATGAGAAAGGGTTTTACATAAGTATTTTTCTAAAGAAATATGCAATTGAGAAAACAAAGAAGACGTTTATTACAGACTTGGATCAGCCTCAGGCCTCACAGTCTCTTCCTTCATCTCCATGTTAATTGTCAATGATTCTATTGGAAATTCTCAAGGTGGATTCAGGAAAAGGGCCACTTGCACTCTTACACATCAAAACTACAATGAGATAACACTTCACACCCACTGGAATGGCTGTCGTGAAAACAGACAATAGTCTGTGTCTATGAGGATGTGGAGAAAATGAAACCTTTTTAAAGTTTGGTTGGGGACATAAAATGGTACAGCCATGCTAGAAAGCAATTTGAGAAAGTTAAACATAGTTATTGAGTCACACAGCAATTCCAGCACTAGTTACATGCTGAATAGAAATGAAGATGGTGTGACAAGGACTGTCTGGCAGCCATGTTTATAACAGCTAGAAGGTGGGAAGGACCCCTAATGCTTATCGACTACTAACTGGATATACAAATCATGGTGTGTCCTCATGATGGGACAGTGTTTGCTCACAAAGCAGGGATGGAATACTGATCCCTGTTGTAACATAGAGATGTTTTAAAAGCCAGTCACAAAATAACATGGGCTGTATGCCACTGTTGTGGACAGAACAGCTCCATCTATGGAGACAGAGGATGGATGAGTGATTGCTGGTCTGGAGAGAGTAGAGAGAGCTGGGAAGAGATGTTGGCATGTACGGTGTTGTGTTAATAGAGGGAGAGAAAGAGTCGTAGATTATGGCAATGCATATGTGTATTCTGTATATACTATCAGACATTGCCCCCACACAGGCAAGATTAATAAATACATGAGAAAGAAATTGGGCTGGCAAGATGGTGCAGTAAATAAAGGCACTTGCTGCCAAGTCACAGCCTGAGTTCAATCCTAGGGACAGGCAGAATGGAAGGAGAAAGATGATGCCTGAAAGTTGTCCTCTGACCTCTATAGACACTCCATGACACTGTCACACACCAATAAATACATAAAAACATTTAACGACATTGAATCAAACATGTTTTACGGGTGAATGATGCGAACATGTGACTCATTAAAATGTTTCAGAGGGAAAAAGACAATTATAAACGGAAAGAATTTAAATTTTTAAACTTTTATTTAAAAACCAGTATCTTTTGAAGGAGGGCACAACCGCTGGACAGTCATGAGGTATCTTTTCCTATCCAGGGTAGCCTTTCGGCTGAAAGTGGCTTTGGAAGAATAAAGTGCCCAGACAGCAGAGATGAGGTTGGTAGGAAAATCAGATATGTAGCAGGACTGTTGGGACTGTCAGTCAAAGGGCTTCCTTGTGTGGCCATAGTATCTGGTAGGGCTCATGATGGATGGAACTTACGCAGGTGGTGTCTGAGAATGACCAATAGCCCAGAAGAACCTGGGCTCAGTGCTCACTCAGATACACAGATCTGACAAGGAACGGAGCAGCAATTTGTACAATCTGTTGTTTCATGAAATTCTATTAGTCAGACATGGCTGCCTTCTTTGCTTGGGCTTCACTTCCATATCCTTTGCTCCATCCTGATCATTCTACTTCTTTTGTAAACACATCTTTCCACAATGCCACACCATGTCATGCTCTCTACCGTGTTCTCACCTGCCGTCCTTCCTGAAGCCCAGGTGTGGTCCTGTAAGGGAGCCCACACATGGGGAGAGGCTGTGTGAAGATGCTGTCACCAACACTTTGGCAACACTTACAAGAGATGCCACATGGAAACTTCAGATGTAAGACCTCAGGCACTGGGGACAGACACAAGTCATCTCTGTAGCAGGAATCTTTTTTTTTTTTTTTGGTTTTTCGAGACAGGGTTTCTTTGTGTAACTTTGTGCCTTTCCTGGATCTCGCTCTGTAGACCAGGCTGGCCTCGAACTCACAAAGATTGCCTGCCTCTGCCTCCCAAGTGCTGGGATTAAAGGTGTGTGCCACCACCGCCCCATGTAGCAGGAATCTTAAAGTGTCTTATTAATAAAAACAAACCCAGGAGCAAGGTATTGCGGTGAATGCTGGAAGATCAGAGAAGCAGAACAAGCCACCGCTTCCTCACCTTGCCAGTTCCTCAGCTGATCCTGTTTCCTCAGACTGGAAGCCTCTGAGTCTTTATATCCTAATGGATCTCAGCTGAACTGCTGCTAGAAGCCTAAAAGCTTACCCAGTCAAATGCTTCTAGTTTCTGGTCTTCACGCCTTTATATATCTTTCCTTTCTACCATCACTCCCTGGTATTAAAGACTCGCTTTCTGCGATTAAAGGTGTGAGTGACCATGCTTGGCTGTATCCTTGAACAGATGGATTTCTGCCTCTGGAATGCTAGGATTAAAGGCATGTGCTACCATTGCCTATCCTCTATGTTTAATATTGTGGCTGTTCTGTCTCTGACCCCAGGTAAGTTTATTAGGATGCACAATATTTTGGGGAACACAATACCACCACACATCTCCATTGTGCTCTATGCCTGAATCCCTGGGTCATAGAACCATGAGCCAAAAATAATTGTTCTAAGCCATTTGTGTTTTGGAACTGGTTGTTATGTAGCAATAGGTGACAAATACACCAAATCTGTCTGATTCCATAACACAAATTCCAAACCAACGGGATATGATGGAAAATGCTAACAAACAAATAAACATGTCTTAGCAGAATTTGGCTCCCCATGAAGACTCCTTTAGGAAGAAGGCCTGGAGGACTGAAGGCTTCACTGAGATCTGTAGGATGCAAAATTGAACATGGCAAACAGTACTAATGAAGCTATGCATAGGGCAGTCTCATGAGGATTAAGGGGACATGATGCAGGGACCATGGACATGATCATCTCTGAAACACTGAAAGGCTGGTTCTCCATATCCACCCAAGGTGAGCACCCTGTGCTGTGCAGAGGTCACACCTTGACCTTGGCGTGTCTTTCAATGAGCAGTTATGATTTAGACTATCACAAAAAGAGACTCTTAATCGAAACTGAGTGTGGTGGTCTATGCCTGTAATCACTCAGGAAGTAGAGGAAGGAGGATCAGAAGTTCACAGTTATCCTTGACTACTTTGAGAGTTTGGAGGTCAGCCTGGGATATATGAAACTCCTGTCTCAAATATAACAAAATAAAATAAAATAAGGCACCTTGCTTTAGTTATTGCAAACCAATAGTTTCTATCTGTAAAAGCACCAACTATGATGATATTTAAATATTAAATGTTATTAATTGACATTTAGCGTCTTCAACAGTGCGGTTTATATTATACTGGTACTCCCTGCCTCCTCAGGGCCAACTCACTAGTGGAAAGAGGCCAATTTGAGATGAAAGGGTCTTCCTGCAATCCAAGCCTTTTGTTCCCCGTGAAGAGGAGAGGAAGGGCAGAGAGGGGGCGTTCAGAGACAGGCTTCTTTGATGCTGGGATCCATCTTCAAGATTCATTGACTGATCAGCTTCTCAAGCAATATTAGACACATTTGATGGGAAGAAGCGGCCTGGCAGCGGGGCTGGAAGCGGCAAGAGCAATGAGGAATTACAGTTCTGTGTCATTTCATATTTCCTCCCAAACTCTTCAAGGCCTCTGAGCCATAGACTCAGTTCCTCCTTCCGCCTTCTATCCTTCACCTCTCCTCTAAAAGGAATAGAAGGCCTTACATGAGAGAAACAAAACAAAACAAAAAGTAAAAAGGAGACGACAAAGCCAAACAATGGCTGTCCCTGAATGCTTGGAGAACAAAACAGCCAGCCCCTTCTATACGTCTGAAGGCTCAGCTCCATTTATCCCTGTCCCAGTCAGTGTGTGGGGCAGTGGACCTGGGACTCAGCTGCAAGCTGTCTCCAGGGTGGCTGACTTGAAAGGGGAGAAGCATCCTTCACTTCCAGGAAGATGAGAAAGAGAGGGAAAAGAAGCCAGGTAGGATTCTAAATCTTACAATGGTGCATCCTCTGCAAAGCCCTGTTTTACAGAGGTGTGTGGGAATAACTGGGCTAGAGGGACAAAAAGCCCTGAGTTCAGGTTCAAGTCACATGTGATCTCAGCCAGGTGAGCCTGGGCTGTTGCTGTCATATCTTCTCACCTTAATTGCCCCAAGAATAGAATGGAGATTCAGCTACTGATGGGTTGGTTCACCGGCTTCCTCCTTTCTGCCTCCTCCACCCTTCATCCACACTAGTTGGGTATACAGAAATTTGGCACCTGAATATCCAAAAATCTTTGCTGTCAGTCATTAAGCTGTCAGGTCAATCTCCTCTTGCCAGATCACAAGGACTTCAAACACATTCACAGATTTCGTATTATTCGCAAATAGTAAAGGACCATCATTCAAAGGTTAGGACTTGTATGGTAGGAAGTCAAGACCTGGGCATTCCATCAAGCTCACTCCAAGGTCATAGAATCTTCTTTCCTATTCATCACCCAATTGGTACTGTTAACTGGGTACAGCACTGTGATGGGTCAGGCTTGTTGCCTCTCAAGAATTGTGGCATACAGCTTCCTCACACATACTCCAGCCCTCAGAGCATGGATGGCTTGTCAAATCCTACAGGGGCATGGCTCAGTTTGTGTTACTAAGCCTGCTCAAAAATAAGTAGTGTTTTCTGTCTTGTCTTCTTGTGAATTAAGCCTACACTCAAGTTGGTTCTCTAAGACCACACTCCAAGGCATGCTGGTACCTTCATTTCAACTGACCAAGATGGTCAGTTCACCTGTAGTAATTACTACTATACATCTGCCTGTGTCTTTGCTTGACTCCAATGTTTCCTATGGTAAAATGTTCCATTGATTCAAAAGCCCCATGTGTACACTCTCTTTTAGAAGTCAAATTCAAATGAGAAGCCCTCATTTCTCCCCCCCATACTACTTAGAGCTGGAGTTCCAGGCATTTGAACTAGCACATGGGTGCTAGGAATTGGACTTGGGTCCTCTGCAAGTGTGTATAAGCTCTTAAGCACTGTACCATCCCTCTAGCCCTCATGGTTGCATCTCTTCTGAACCACTTTGCGAACACCTCCCTATTGACCTTGGCAGTGGTGGTATAATGATGACAAGGGTGTCAGCAGCTGCTCAGACACAGTGGCTGGCACAGGTCAGCACTCAGGAGACTGAGGCAAGAGGGTCTCTAGTTAGTGGCCAGACAAACATACATACAAAGATTTCTTTTTTTCTCCCCAAACCAACCAAAACAAAATCAAAGGCTAACAGCAGCTACCTATACTGAGACTTAGAGTGTGTGAGGCATCAAGACAGATGCTTAAATTCCCTTTTCAATTCTTGAAACTTCTTTAAGCCAAAGGTAATAGTTTAATCCTATTTCACAGAGGAAACTGGAACTTAATAAGGTTAAGTAATGAACTTGAGCTCATGAGTAGTGGCTGGCAATTACATGGATGGGCCAGACTGCCAGGAAAGCACCTGCAAGCAAATGCTCCTGGGCTTCAGAGCCACAGATGTTAGATGATAGAATCCAGGCTTTTTACTGCCAGCCTCACTATCCAGATCAAGCAACTGTGGACAGTACTAAGTTTGTTGTGATTGCCTGAGATGACGTAGAGCTTTTAGCTAAGGTGGTGTGTACAGAGATGTCAGAGAGATGGTAGTCTCATGCCTCACAATCAGATGAGCTGCTCTAGGGCCATGACCTGACAACTCAGCACAATATTGGTTCCTTCTCTGCATGGCAAATCCAGGTGGGTAACTAAAGAAGTCATTTACATCTCTAGGGATGGCCTACGTGTCACGGAGAAAACTGTGTGACTGAGGATGGTGGTTTGAATGAGAAATGTCTCTCATTGGCTCAGGCGTTTGAACACTGGGTTCCCAGTTGGTGGCACTGTTTGGGAAGGTTCTGGGGAGATTATAGTTTGCTGGAGGATGCACATCATTTTGAGAGTTCATAGGCTTTTCCCACTTCCAGTCTGCTCTCTCTACTTGATGTTTGTGTCTCAGGATGTGAGCTCTCAACTTCCTGTTCCTGCCACCATGCCTGGCACTCGCTACCATGCCTTCCAGCCATGATGGATTCTTATTTCCTCTGGAACCATAAGCCTAAGCAAACCTTTTTTTCATGCATTGCTTTGGTCCTGATGCTTTATCACAGCAATGGAAAAGTAACTAATAGAAGAATAAACATGGTATATGAATATTTGAATCAACAGTATCCTGTACCTTCTCACTCTGCTAGGGAAGGCCTGAGGACTACTAAGCAGACATGGTAAAGGGAAAGGAGTCTGTCTGAAGCCTGTCACCTGCTGAGAATCAAGAATGCCAGCACAATAACGCATGCATGTTGTGAAGGTGGCTGACTGAAGAGACAATATTCACTTCACATGGAGTTTCCAAACAGGAACGTTAAAATAGCAATGAACTGTGCTTAGGCCTAAGCGCATATGAGCTTGACTGTGGCCCTGGTAGTTTTTGGGAATCTCACAAACAAGAGTAAACTTTCCTTTCTTGTAAAATCATTTTCCCCTCCTCTACAACTGAATCGACCAAGGCTCTATTTTATTAGCTGTGAGCCTATCCACTCAGGAACTGCCCTGTGATCTCATTCACTGAACAAGCAAAGGCTCCCTACAACCCTTTGAGATATAACTTCAGAAGCCACTAAAAACTCTACACTGTGACTCTCCCTTGAGAAGCCCATATCTACACTTGGGTGTGTGCTCTTATTTCCCCCGGTGTCTCTATTGCTATGCACCCCATCTTTAAATCTATGCTAAGCTTTCATGTTAAGAAATTTCAACTCTGTTTGCTATTGGCTCATCTTGAAATTATTTTCTACAGTGAGGCCAAGAATTACAGTTTCACTCGAGCAGAGCTCCCCCAAAAGAATTTGTCAGGCTGCTGTAGGTGGCTGTGGAAAACTGTCCCTGGTCTGTGGCTCACTGTTGCTGACACAGTGGCCTTTACTGTTTGGCTTCCATGGCTTGGCTACTCCAAGGGCGAGTCTGTAAAAACTCCATGTTGGACATAATTCCTCAAATGATGTTGGAGAGTCTTATAAACAAAGGTGCAGAGTTTATGCTCCATGGAACCTCCCAGAAGCACTTTTTTTGGAGAGGGAGTCATTGGAGGCCCCTGCTGTGTGGAGTTGGGGGGGG
>CABHPH010129143.1:0-28087 GCA_902168325.1 Peromyscus nudipes
TCAGTTCTTAACCTCTGAGCCATCTCTCCAGCCCCCGCCCCAGCCCACATTTTAATACACTGGACACCATCAGTAGCAGGTCATGCATTCATACTGGAGAGGATATATTCTTTATTTCATTCTTATAAGATTCATCTTGTTGTAAACCAAGAGAACTACACATAAACACCTCACCCCATTTTAAATATTAGTAAGTCATACTGGATTTCAACTAATTAGTAACAGTAGCAACTGACCCTTGTGTGTATTTACCAAGTGCTGATTATTTTCTGAGCATCCACTCATCAAATTCTGAATCCACCCCTGAGATAGATGTTAGGTAATGTTGAAGCCATATTGTTCTCCTCTGCAAAGGAAGATGTCTAGGCTAAGGATGTCAATAGCAGGTCGAGATTCAAACCTCACCAAAACTAGGTAACTTCTCACTTGACCCTCTTAGGCACCAGACCACAACTAAAACCAGACCAACTCACCCAACCAGAATACTCCTGAGCCTTACAAAGTTCAGGCACCTTGGATTGACTCCCTCGGCTCATAGCCTCAACCTGTCACCCTCTTGACAGCCCTTCCATACGCATGCTCAGCACTGGACATCTGATGTAGATACTGCTAGGGGCCAGCATGAGCTGTAGCCAGCATAAAGTACTTCCTTAATCCTTCCTAGCCCCCGACTGCCTGGGGAGAACCTGGGTTTTCTCTTAGAAATGATATAAAGTCAGTGAAGGGTCCAAAGGGGGTAGCAAGAAGAGCTCAGATTTGCATTTTAGAAAGCTCATTCTGGAAGCAGCAGGGAGGGTAGTTTGGAGGGCATTGGAACCGGAGAAAGGGAACCAATTTAAAAGCCATTAGAGTGGTGATAGCAGATATGAGAGGGGTTCACAAATGATCAAATTATTGAGGCTTGGTGATTGAGTAATCACTGAGTGGGGGCAACAGAGAGAGAGTCGAAGATGACTCTGCTTCCTGGTTTAAGTGGTGGAGTTAATGGTGGGACCATTAGCTGAAATAGAAAATACAGAAGGAAGTGTGGGTTGAGTGAAATGAGCAGACATGATGAGTTAGACGGTTACATTGGAGTTGACATGATAATTGATTGCCCAACATCCAGTCAACCCTTCTGCCATCTGTCATAGAAATACGATCTGAAGGACTGACTCCGGATCCAGGGTGGGCCCTGACCCTTACAACCCAATTGTGGTGGCCCATCCCATGCTGATGACAGCTTTGGAGCAGTCCAAGCCAGTGAGGATATGCCTTTTCATATGTCAATTCACCCTTGAGATTTCTTTGGCGTAGAGGCCATGAGTTGACCCATTTGGTCCAAAGGAAAGTACCTACTGCTCCTAGGCCCACCAGCTGTGGGAGAGAAGAAAGCTGGAGGGGGAGAAGGAGGAGGAGAAGGAGGAGGAGGAGGAGGAGAAGGAGGAGGAGGAGGAGGAGGAGAAGAAGGACAACAACAACTCTGATGATGATAATATCCTAATTGCTCCTCACAGCCATTCTCCAACTCAAGGAGCTCAGGGTAAGATGATTCTGAAGGAAGGCTATAACGACAAATGAGAACCTTGACCTTGATGACATCACTGAACCAGTGAGTGGCTCAAGCCACCCAGGTCAACCTATCCTCACTGTTCCTGTCTTTGCAGTACTGTCTAGGCCACTGTGACTTGGAGTTTTACTATGCAGAGCCCCAACATTCTACTTGACATGAACTGAGGTCACATGGGGCATGAGGCCCCCTGCAGCTGTGCAGAGCAGGATTCCTGGGGTGATCCATGGAACACAGAAAAATAGCTTCTGGGGTTGGAGACAGATCTGGTGTCATCAGGTGAGGTATGAACTGAGTACAAAGAGGGAATTGATCCAGGAAAGCATGTAGTCTGGGGGCACAAAAAAACCATGGTATGGAGGACAGATCCCTGTGAGGCTAAATGACTCCATGGATGATGAGGGGAGTGAGGGAGGAGTTCTGAGTGTAGGGTGGACACAGGATCGAGATTGTGGGGGTGAGGAAAAGGCAAGAAGGGGATAAATAGGAGAGACAGGCTGGGGCAGTGTCTAAATGACAAAAAGCACCATGGACAGAGACACCAGTGGGAACAAAGAGGAATACGAATTAAAGAGCAGGCCAACCTGCCTTCACAAGACCCTGAAATACAAGAGCATTTTAAGGCTTAAATGGATATATTCCTTTCTCACCCATATAACAATCCAGAGGAACAGCCAGGTCCAGAACAGAGGAGACCCTTTTCTATAGTCACAAGGGTCCCTCTCCTATCTACCACTCAGCTATCCCATCAGGTCTTACTGGGCTCCATATATCACAGCTGGTTCGTCATCTGTACTTCCAGCTCTAGCCCATGGAAAGGGGGGAATCAATAATATTTCACAACCATTTCTGGGTTTTCTGGAAGTCACATTTTTCCTTTCAACAAGAACTAAGGAAAGAAACACTCTCAAGGCTCAGGAAATGTCACAGAAGGAGGTGAAAGAATGTAAGGGCTGGGGGATGGGGAGGAGTACTATGTCATGCTGTCTCCTTGGCATGACATGGCCATTGCATTCCGGAACTCAGACAACCTGTGATTGCCCACACCATAGCAAGGCAGTAGGCATTCCAGCATGGGTGGAAGAGGAGGTCCTAAGGCTCTACCCCTAGCTGAGGAGCTACTAGCAATTGATGGCCTTCAGGGCAGGGCAAATTCACGGGTGCGGAGAGTGGTAGACCGCTAATGCTCTGGAGGATGATCCCACACTCATGCACAGGCAGGCAGCCCTAACTGGATTCAATGGGTTACAAAAATAAATAAATAAATAAATAAATAAATAAATAAATAAATAAATAAATAAATAAAACAAGGCCTGGAGAGGGCACAGGCTGGTGTAGAAGCTGGCCAGGCTGCCCCCCACCTACCCTGCCTCTCAAGGGCACAGGCCGGCTTTGATTGTGTGATGGAGGTGGGAGAGGCAGAAGAGCAAAGTCGTGCAAGCATGCGCTGTGGAGTGAGGGGTCTGTGAGAGAGCTGAAGTTGACAGCGGAACAAGCCGCTGCCCGGTGGGGTCAGCGGGATAGTATGTCTGGAGCTTATGCAGATGCAGACTAGCCCCCAAACATGCTGCCTGGTAGTGAGATCACCCTGGCTCTGGGCAAAGATGGAGACCCGAGATGAGGAGCAGTTCACTTTCTAGATTGGACCTCCTTGAAGAACCACCACGGTCCATGATGCCACTGAGGGCCATGTGTGGGTCAGTGGTCCTGATGAGGCTGGGGGACCTGGTTGATGTCCTTGGCCCATTTTACCACCTAATGTCAGGTGGATGTCTGTGGTCTATGCCGCAGCCTGAAGCCATGGGACCATATACCACATACTGCCACCAAGGGCCATACTGGTCTGACTAGCCTGCATTGCCACTGGAGGCCACGTTGATGTCTGTGGTCCAGGCTGCCTCCAAGGGCCTTGTTTGGGTCTGTGGTCCTTCTGTGGCTGGGGGTCACATTCATGGCCTGTGCTGTCCCCAGAAACCATGTGAAAGCCTGTGATCTGTGCTCCTGCTGACTGTAAAGAGCAGGGAAGCTACTTTAGAAGGATATTGATGGCTTTGGATGAACAGCTGAGAAAGAGGGACGTGGGAGGCTTCTGTGACAACCCCTCCACGGCCCTGTAGTGGGTAGCTGTTCCAGCTTTGACCTGGAAATACCTTCAGTAACTGTCATGCCTACAAGGCAGAGCCAAGAGAGGACCCTGAAGACCCAAGATCCAGATGGGAGAGCTCTCTTGGTTCCTGGACCCTGGACGCTGGAGGTAGACCGAGCAGAGTTCTCCAGAGAACACTGCCGGACTGCGCTACACCTTTCCCAGACCCTGTAACCTATCCCTTCACTTGTAAGTTACCCCACAAAATAAACCTCCCTTTTAACTACATGGAGTTGCCTTAATAATTTCACCAATACGCCCATCACCCCAAATAACAGCCTAAAGAGGAAGCCGTCAAAGAGAACTCTTAAAAATTGTGATAAGGATGCTGAAGTGTAGCTCCCCACAATTGATGGCTTCTGGTGGGGGTGCAGGTGGAAAAGGACTCAGTTTTCTTTAAGGGGCTGGCCACTGGGAGTTTAACCATGCTCCAGTGAGAATATGGACAACACAAATTGAACTGTTGTTGCTGTTGTTGTTGTTGTTGTTGTTGTTGTTATTTTCTTGGGGGTTCCCAAGGGCAGGGTGGGACATGGAAGGACTGTACAGTGAGTGTGACTGGGGTCTATGATGTGAAATTCCCAAAGAATCAATTAAAATATCATTTTGAAAAAAATAAGTAAAATGAATAAATAAAGAAGAAAAGGACTTGAAGGTGGGAGAGAGAAGTACTGGAAAAATCTAGAGGGAGTAGAAGGCAATGGTTCAGGTTAGATATGATCAAGATACACTGTGTATGTCTGCATGTTATTGTCAAAGAATAAAAAACATATATTCTAAAAGAAAAAAAAACTTGTAAAAAAGAAACTAAGGAAATAGCCACACCCAGCTTCAAGGGAGCCTTGGAACTTGGCCCAAAGCTAAGCTGTGCTGCCCTTCCCTAACACGGAAGAAAAAGGTGGCCCTTTGGGCATTTAAGGAACTCCGCTCCTGGGTTTTAGGAAGCTGTGGCAGGTGTATAGTTGCGGCTGCCTATCCTATCCACACAGATTCATCATCTGGGCTTATCTGAGTGAATGTCTTACCCCAGTCAAAGGATGAACTCACAAAGCCCCGAACGATTTCAGTCTCTCCAGCCACAACCCACCGGCTGCCATTCCTTGCCCAATCCGCAGATGATTCTCAGCCTGGTGAGTGTTACACAGTGTGATGGATCTTCCCACCCTCTCTCCTCCATGGTTTCTGGCCAGCTATCAGATCAGCTCTGAAAACATAGAGGAGACCCAAGCAGAAAGGAGCATCATGTAGGTCATGATTCTCCTGTTCCTTTTGTGGGGGGCAGTGTGTGTCTGTCTGTCTGTCTGTCTGTCCCTCTCCCTCTGCCTAGTCCGAGCGCTCTTTTCATTCACCAACACAGCCACTGACTTGTTCCCCAAACCACACAGTCTTGCATCTGCCCCATCACTCAGCTGGAGCTGTCACCGAGGTCATTAAATTTAATGGTCTCCTCCCAGCCCTCTTCCTCCTCCACCTGGCTGGGTCTCGTTAAACACGGTTGACACCCCTTCCTTGCTGCTCACCTCCCCGCAGTGCTAAGGATGACTCTCCACACACCTGCCCTCCACAGCCCCACCTTTCCTAGTTTCCAGCCTTGCTCTAGCTCTTTCTGGGGCTCCTCAAGAGATAAATAAGGAGGCCAGCACTCTGCCCATACCAGTTCAGTTGCTCTGCTAACTTTCTAGAGTGGGACATGAGCTCAACTCTACATGTGTATAGGTTGAACAAGATGGTATTCGGGAAAGTGAGGCAAGAGGATCAGGAGTTCAAGGCCAGTCTGGGCTACATAGCAAGTCTGAGGCCCACCCAGGCTGCATGAGATCCTGTCTCAAAAAACAAATCTTTCTTAGCGCTCGTTTGCTATGTGGTCTTAGAGGTGATGTCGCATCAGGCTGGAGAGGTGACTCAGTCCACAAGGGCCTACTACTTCACAAACACAAGGACCTGGGTTCAGTCCACACCTATCACTCCAACCCTGGAGACAGGCAGATCCCTGGTGCTCACTGGCTGGCCAGCCTAGCCAAATAATGAGTTCCAGGTTCAGAGAGAGACTCTTTCTCAAAAACTATGGTGGAAAGCAACTGAGAGAAGTATTCAAAGTCAGCCTCTGGCCTTCCTACACACACACACACACACACACACACACACACACACACACGGGGGGGGGGGGATTATTTAGTGTTCTGAGTCATTTTATCCCTAGATAAACAATGATACAAATGCTTTTTTGCAGGCTAGGAAACAGCGTAATAAACAACTGTCCAAATCTGAGTGGTTTAACAAATAAAATTACAGTCCAATGAACGTAAACAGAAGCTAGGGCACAGTTACCTAGGGTTATATAGAATTCAGTCCAGTGACTGAGTGTTCCACTAGAGTTTCTGTTTCAACATCCCATGAGGAAAAAAAGTAAGTGTGTATATAAAAGACTGCATCTGACATTCTTCAGGGGCCAGACACACACAAAGAGAGGCTATTCCTGCTGCCCATAGTCCATTGGCCAGAACCATCATATGACTTGACTTGATAGCAAGGAATGCTGGGAAATGTAGTTTCAGCTGAAAACAGACAGGAGGGTTGATGAATACATAGTTCATAAGGTTGCTTTGAAGATGTAAGTCAAAAGAAATAAACTCATCAGTTTTCTGGAATGGTGTAGCTGTTGTATGAATAGTGACAATTAGTTTTTTAAAAATTTAACCACTGTTGACCAACTTTCCCAAGTGTTTAAGTCTGTGAAGACCTAGACTGAGATGAGTAAGGAGACTGAAGAAACAAACAGACCAAGAAGAAAACATGTGCATGGGCAGAAATGGAAATGCAGGCCAAGTTTGGAGGCACAGGGGTAGGAGCTGAGTGGGCGGTGTGGGTGCTCACAAAGAATGGAGAGCCTACAGGACCAAGCACAACCTCTGATTTCCCTGCCAGGCCTGGCTCCCACCGGAGCCAGAGGGGCTTAGACAGATCTGAGTTTCCTTGGAAACCATTTCTCTGGCCCTCTCTGCATGTTATCAGCCAAGTTGGTTGTAATCAAACCCCCACGGGGCAGTGAATGAGCTCTCAAACTACCATCCTGGGGTTCCATCCAAATTGCTTGCATTTCCTATTTAAATTGGTAATTTCCCCACAAGTGAGCCCCTGCCCGTCCAGAGACTTGTTGGGAAGGGGAGGCTCTGGGCAACTGTCCCTCTATCCTGCCCAAGGCCCCAGGGAGTACCTCCAACATGGCCTGGGGACTGCGCCAGCAATGAAGTCCTCTGAGGACCCAGGCCTCAGGATCAGCCACACCAAGCCAGGGTCTCCTCCCTGAGTCTCTCTGTCCCAAAAAGGTAACAGCCAGGTATGGGCGTCAGGGAAAAGACTGACTCCAGCCAAGGTGGTGAAGCTAGAAGGGCAGCCATCACTGTCCAGATTGATAGGGACTGTCTCACATGTCTTTTGCAGAACTGAACTTGCCAAAGTAAACTGAGGCCCCAGAAAGACTTTACTCAGAGCTGAGGCCACAGGACCCAGAGCATTTGGGAGAACGCCAGCACCACAAGTAGGCAATTCCAAGATTCTAGGGGCTCTGCCTCCACATCCTCAGCCAAGAGCCAGCCCAGTGCTGGGTAACACTACAGGAAGGGAGTCTGGGCCTACCCATTTCCCTCCAGAGTAAGCAGAAGGCCCATCCATCTCAGACAAGGTCACACACACACACACACACACACACACACACACACACACACACACGCACGCATGCACGCACACACAGATTGCATTTTACATATGGATAGACACACGTGTATATACTCATTAAAGGGCTTATACAAGTTATTGAGCTGCTCCAACTACACGAGATGCATGTTCACAGGGGATTTAGGCATGTTCACAAATGGGCACCAGGATCAGATGGAGCACAGGGTGTATGACCCATATTACAGCCTCAGTGAACAAGGAGTCCAGCCAGTCCTTCTCAACAGCCCAACAAGGAGCAACCCCTATACTCAGATACGTGCATCTAAGACTAAGGAGTAGGCTGGACCAGGAGATGGGCCCTGCCCTGCAGGTGAGTAGGCAGAAGGAAGCCCAGATTCCACATTGGCAGGTTGAGAGATGTGTGGATAAATCAGTGACCACAAGGATATGTGGTCAAATTAGTTTTAATCTGAGGTTGTCCCTTGGTCCAATATAGACCTGGGCAAAGAGCGGACAGTGAAGGCATCCTCTTGGGCTAGGTATGGAGTCTCTGAGGTAAGCAGGTTCCCAGACAGCAGTCGGGGAATGAGAACTAGAAAAAATCTTTCATTCCTCTGGTGAAGCTGCATGCCACATTCTAACCCGGAATAGGTCACACTAGGATCCCTGCCATTTGGCAGCCGTACCAACAGTGAGAGACACTCTAGGCTCAGGGACTCTAAAGCTCCAAGCTCTCAGACAAGCACAGATGACACCAACCCAGTCCCTGCCACGCTGGCTCTCTGCCCAGAGCCAGGCTGAGGCAAGCTGAGCTCATGGTCTCAGCGGACAGAGTCCATGGACAAGGGACTCACGGTTTCTTCTGCCAAGGGCTGATAGGCCAGACATCCTCCCTCCTGAGCCAGCCAGACCCTGAATCCTGTATCCCCTCTATTACCAGGAGGAAGACACCTGGCACTCATCCTTTAACAGGGAGCCAGCCCTCGGGGCCCTACCAGCAAGGCTCTAAGAGCCTCAGGCAGCCATGCAAGAATGGCTGGTCTTGCTTCCCGCTGCAGTAATGCTGGAAGCTGAGTCATGCCACTGAGAGGGGTGGAGAGCAGCCGTGGGGTCCCAGTGCCCAGAAAGACTGTCTCCACCATTTCCTCTTCTGCCCCAGTGCCGAGGAGAATCCCACAGAGCTTCATGCCCGCACCTTTCCAACAGACAGGTGTGAGAGAAGAAATGAGAACCCCAGCCGGGTGGGTGTACCCAGCAGCCTGCAGCTGCCGCTCTCCTCAGCTTCTGCCAGAGGCTGTGAAGAAAGGGGACAAAGTGGGCAGGGGAATGTCTGAACAGCCATCTTCCCTACCACACAGCCTCCCCAGCTCACCCCTCTCTCTCCTGCTCTTATACATCTGCTACCTCTCTACCCCCTTGTCTTCTGGAAGATTCTTATTCAACTTTCAAATCCCTGTTCACGCATCCCCTCACTTATGAAATCTCTCTCTTTGCCTAGTGGACTATTCACTCCCTCCCAGGGCTACTCTTGTGTGTTCTTGTCATGATGTCTGTCTTCTCCACTTGACAGGGACCACCTTGTGGGTCCCAGCTCAGTGGCACTTGTCTCTGTAGCCCCACACTATATAGGGACTGACAGAACGTGTCCAGGAGAAGCAGCATCCACAAGTCTCTGATCCCAGGTTGAGAATCACAAGTTCAAGGCCAGCCTGGGCAACCTGGAGAGACCCTGTTTCAAAATGAAAAAAGGAGGAAGAGGAGGAGGAGGGGGGAGGAGGAGGACAAAAGGAAGATGGCTGAGGCTGTATCTCAGTGGTAAAACACTTGCTGAGCCTGGGTGAAGCCCTGGGATTAATCCCCAGGACTGCATTTTTAAAACAAGGCGAGAGGAGGGCTCTAGGAAAAGCCAGGCTTGAGTGTGAATCTCAGCTTTCCTCCATCAGCTGGACTTGTTTTAATCCTGAGCCTCATTGGCCAAAATGTGAAGGGGACTATTACTCAGAACCACGTCTCAGGATCCATCAGGAGTGATGGGTGACAGAGCAAAGAGAGAGGGTGGCCCATGACGGGCACAGCCTTGAAGCTGGTGATGTCTATACCTCTCAGAAATCTCAGCAGCAAATGAACCATCACCGTCGAAGATGATGGAGTCCTCAGTGGAACAGGAGTGACCTGGGAGCCCAAAACAGGAGCCAGTAACTCCGTGAGCTAGGGCTTCAGTACCGGCTTTGCGGTTAGGAAGTCCAAGTTCGACGCCTGGCTCGAGCTCTAGCTGTGTGAACTTGAATATAAACACTTGAGAGCATCTCAGATAGAATGGAAATTTACTAATATAAACATACCAATTACATAAACTCCATCAGAGACTGAGCAAGGAAGACTGTGCTGGGCACAGAATATCAGGCCCTGGTGAATGAATGAAAAGTTGTTTTCCCGAATGAAGAGGGAAGAAAGGGCACCTTCAGACACAGCAGCTGCAAAACCACAGTACAGCGGGGATTTGGTGGTTTCAGGTCCCATCTGTGTAGGGGAAA
Organism: Peromyscus nudipes; assembly: GCA_902168325.1. Lineage (NCBI taxonomy): Eukaryota > Metazoa > Chordata > Mammalia > Rodentia > Cricetidae > Peromyscus > Peromyscus nudipes. Next base: position 9,905 of record CABHPH010129143.1, read on the forward strand.
TGACAGAGGACAATACGAAGTCTAGGGAAGACTTAGAACATCGTGCTAAGTGGCTCTGGTGCACACATTCAATGATCTCCAAATCTCTCTTCTAGAATGTGCCAAGTACATACTTAGGAGCTCAACAAACATGGGTGGCCCTAATAAATAAAGGACCATCACTAAGACTATGTTCCCAAGGCCTTTTCCTCCTGACTGGGTTTCCAGTTGCCATGATCTGGTTACAGGCCTCCAGGAGTCACACCACCTCTATGTGCCTGGCTTCTTCTTCCGCTTGGTGGGAAGAGGGCTGGGCAATGTTAACATGCCCTCTAGGGTGCGGGAGGGAGCAGGGAGAAAGAACAGCATGAAACGGGCACTTGTTATAGAAAGCTCTCTAAAAACAAATGACTTCAACACACCTTCACGACACACTCTGCTCTGGTGTTCCTTACCTCAGCCTTCTGTTCCACTCAATCAAGAAGACTTTGTAATGCCATCCTGCACATCACAGCTCACTGTGGTTACATGACAGGTCCAGGGGGGCACCTGGGTTACACAGCCAGTCCAGGTTGGAGCCAAACCTGATGGTTCTCATGCCAAACATTTGTCACTGCTTTGAAGATTTCTCCAAAATAAAATAAGAACCTTTGTTGCTGTTGAAGATGATGATGGTAATGATGATGATGATGATGGTGATGGTGATGACGATGTTGTTATTGATGACGTTGTTGATGATGGTGGTGATGATAATGATAATCTTCTCTTCTCCTCCTTCTTCCTCCCCTTCTCCTCCCCCCTTCTCTTCTTCCTCCTCCTCCTGTGAAATTTGGGGGATAATGTTGTATTTTGAATGGCCCCCAAAATTCAAGTGCTAAAATTTAATCATCTGTGTGATAATATTGGAGGTAGGGCCTTTCATAATGTGATTAATGATCTTATAAAAGAGACGCGAGGGCCAGGCAGTGGTGACACATGCCTTTAATCCCAGCACTCGGGAGGCAGAGCCAGGCGGATCTCTGTGAGTTCAAGGCCAGCCTGGTCTACAGAGCGAGATCCAGGACAGGCACCAAAACTACACAGAGAAACCCTGTCTTGAGAAAAACCTGAGAGAGAGAGAGAGAGAGAGAGAGAGAGAGAGAGAGAGAAAGAGAGAAAGAGAGAGAGAGAAAAAGAGAGAGAAAGAAAGAGAGAGAGATGAGATGCAAGGAAGATGTTGACCCACTGCAAGGACACTGTTTATTTACTCTGGAGGGCACAGTAACAAGGCACCATATTAGAATTAGAAAAAAAAAAAAAAAAAAAACAAGAACCCTGGTCAGCCACTCTATCCCTAGCTGGTGACACTGTGTAGGCCAAACAAAGGCGTGTCCATGGCCCTTTCCTCCTACCGAGTTTCCACTTTGGAAGATTGTGGAACTTTTGGGAGCTGGTGCATGGCTGGAGGAAGTGGGTCACTGAGGGAAGGCCTTAAGATCTTACAGAGCCCGTCTCCGCTTCCTATCTGTGCTCTGCTTCCTGACTGCAGATGCCATGTGACTGTCACCTCCTGCTGCTGCCACCATACCTTCCTGCCATGACGGTGGCCTGTCTCCCCCCAAGTATGAGCCAAAGTAAACCATCCCTCCCTTAAGTTCTTGCTGTCATGTTTAATCACAGCAAAGAGAAAATTAACTTATACTTTATAAAACAATTAAGACCGAAGGAGTGGGGAGTAGTATTCCCTACCCACCTTCTCCGTTACCCCCACTCACCCACCCAGACACCCCACACACCCTGATCCCTAAGGCCCCAGAGAACACAGACCACAAATACTCCCTCTCCCACCCAAGCCTCGCGACTGAGAAACTTCCTGAGAAGTTAGATCTACCTGTGGGCCTGACATCAGAGGACAACTCCTGAGCCCTGCAGCTCACAGAACCAAAATGTATTCCTTCTGATCCCTACCCGGCCTCCTGATAAGCCCAGCCTGCCGTATCTTAATATTCCTCTGCTAAGATGTCTGCAGGTCCCTCAGATGTCTGTTTCCAGCCTGCTAGCCTTTGAACTTGAGACAGTCTAACCATCTAGTAGTTGACTAAATAATTTGGGGAGACTTGAAAGACAGCCCAGGCGGCGGTCAGTCGGCGCACCTGCCGAGAAGGTCTACATGGCCTGGCTGTTCTCTCCAAGGGCTACTCTCCAGGGAAGACTGCTTGAATCAAAGTGAGGGATCACAGCAAATTCACGGGCAACTGCAACAGGATCCTTTTAGCAGATTGGACTGAGAATGGGAGGGGGAGAGCTCACCTAGTCTCTAGAGGAAGCCATACTCTTGGACACATAATAACCAGCTCTGCTCAGCTACCCAAACCAGGAAGGTCCCGGGTCCTTAAAGCTGTGCCACAGACACGCCTACTTCCTGGTCCCTTGGCTCTGGATAAACTACCATCATTCAGATGTTAGTCAACCCCTATTTTCCAGTGGCTCTGCTGTCTCCACACCACCTATCTCTCTCTGTCTCTGTCTCTGTCTCTATATATATGTGTTAATATCTCTCTCCTGTGTGTGCAGGTGTGAACACAGATATATACACATGTGTACATACACACAGAGACCACAGATTGATGTTAGGGTGACCACCTCATTTTTTGAGACAGGCTTTCTCACTGAATCTAGAGCTCATCAATTCAGTAGCCAATCAACAAGATCTAGGGATCCATCTGTCTCTGTCTCCAGTCCTGGGTTAAAGAGTAGCACCCTGCCCTGTTCGGCTTTCACCCAGGATCTAGGGAATCCGAACTCATGTCTTCATACGTATGTGGCAGGCACTTTTCTAACTAAGCTACCTCCTGATACCATGATACCAGCTGCCTCCTCCCCACAGCCCCCACATCCTCCCTCTCAGAGGAAGGGAGTCCCTCCTCTGGACAGAGTCAGCCCTGTGGGTAATTACTACCTTCTTGCCCCCTCAAGAACCTGTACCAAGCTCCTCTCTTGCTCCCAGACAGAAACAGGCTCTAGCTCCTTCCGACTCAGTAGCTAGCTGCATCTCTCCTTTCCTTCCCTCTTTCCCCCAGAATCCAACACCCACAAGTGAGTCCTGGTATCCTCAGCAGCATCCCAAGGTCCTGTCCTGTCCTTATTCCACTGAGCCCATTCTCCCACAGCCCTGCCTGGCCATGGCCGGGCAGCTACGCAGTCTGCCATACTGAATCCTCATTTGAATGAAATGCATGCATTTATTATGAAGGTTGAACAGAAAGCACAGGAGACACACAGATAAGTACTGGAAACATGAAAGATGGCCAACGAGCTTTGTGACCAGTACACACAACTTCGGTTGGGTATACCACAGCTGTAGAGAATACCATCACCATGCAGCACCCACAGAAACAAGGTCTCCAGTGTGACTTCAGCCTAAGACACACTTTCATGAAAAGGGAGATGATTAAACACCGTGATGTCAGTGAAGAGGGAAGATTACAGAGCCCAGATACAAAAGTGGGCAGACGCAGGACAGGCTTGAAGATTAAGGAGACCACACACAGGCAGGAACAGGAAACACTTGAAAGAAAAATGGATGATGTAAACAAAGATGGCAGACACCAAGGCTGTGGCCCTGAGGGCCAAGCTCAGAAATCTGAAGTTTAGGACAAAGGAAATAAGGAGAGTCATAGACAGGAAGTAGGTAGGTGGCACTAAGTGCCAAAAGAGAAGAGTTTTCCTCCAACAGTGTCCTTGCATACAGACCTTCACCCACATTTTCTTCTTCCCACTCCTCTATCCCCCAGAATTCTGTAGTGGAAAAAAAGGAAACCGTGGGTGCTGAACACAGGACCAGAGAGGGTTTTGTTGTGGAATAATCCTTCTGCACACTGTGTGAATATACGTCACTATGATTGGTTTAATAAACAATGACCAATAGCGGAACAGGATAAAGTTAGTCAGCAGAGCCAAACTGAGAATGATGAGCTGAAGAGGGGCAGAGTCTGGGGTTGCCAGCCAGACACAGAGGGAGCAGGAGATGAATGTGCCATGCTAAAAAAGGTACCACCACGTGGCAGAGCATAAATAAGGAATATGGATTAACCTAAAGTGTAAGAGCTAGTTAGTAATAAACCTGAGCTATTGGCCGAGCATTTACAATTTATATTAAGTCTCTGAGTCAGTTGTTTGGGAATCGGTTGCTGGTTATTCCGGAGCAGGAGGTCGGAACAGGAAAACTCCGCCTACAGGATTTGTTAGCAAATTGGAGATGAGGAGGAGGAGCAGGAAAAATAATGACCAGTGAAGAGTGACATTGATGGTATCAGTGATTGACTTGTCAGCCCAGAAATGGAAATGCTTGCAAGAGGGAACTGTTGGGAAGCCCGTCTTTCACCCACTCCGTGTTTCTTGAGTATCAGTGTTAAGCTCTGCATGTCACGATGTGCCAAACCTGCTCCCATGGGAAGTACAATGTGGTGACAGGAAGAGGCACAGGTGCTATCGGGCATCCAAGAGGCCATTCAAGGAGGAGTCAAGGATGGAGACAGTTTGGGAGTCATACCTTGAAACCGCCCTGGGTGCACATCTCGGAGGGTGTCATAAGTTAGAAGCATCTTTAGCAGTCTTCTTCCTGCTTCAAGGTGAGCATGGCAGAGGCAGCTCCCTTACAGACGGGTACCTGGCCCAGTGATGTGGGCCTTTGACTTCTTGATTACCTTGGTAGGAAGTCTCAAAACAGCAATCTTGTAGCACTGGAGAAAGCATCCAAGCCAGGTAGAGGAGTCCTTAGCCATACTGTAATGCCAGAGAGATTTTCATCCTTTTATTCTTCAGTGCCTTGGACACTCAGGCCTGTTCCCGTGTTTCCTTCCTCCCCGATCATTCCATACAGACTCCAGCATACTTCTGGAACTCTCAGGGTGCCAGCAGGCCCCTACTTTCTCCACCTGCAGGCTTTTATCTCCCTCCCTCCCTTCCCTTTTCCTGCTACCTCCAGCCTCTCTTTCTCCTCCTTATCTTACTTCTCCTCCTCATCATCATCTTCTTCCTCTTCTCTTTCTATTTATCTGTCTGTCTATCTATCTCACACACATGCACGCACACACAAACCTTATAAGCCCAGTGAAGCCAATAATCCACAGTTAACACTGAGCTCTCACAGGAAGTGGCTTATCATCTGACGTATCACGCACACACATTACTACAGGGTTACACCCTTCCTGCTCTAACCGTGGATGCACCTTTAATGTTCACGGAGACTGTTCCGTTGTCCATGGACATGCTTACATCTCTTTGACGCAATGCAAAACCTAAAACCACTCCCATCCATGAGGTTGGTATAGTTCAGGGCATCTCTCTCTTCTGTTGACATCAGAGTGATCAGAACTATAATCCCAGGTGTCCACTCTTCGGGTGGAAAGTGGTCCCCAGATGACAGCACTCCAGCGCAGAAAACCGGTTGTCTGTGTTACACTGGCTCTATGACGCTGTTCCAGAAAGCCGCCATGGGAGGGCCCCCCCCCTTCCTTTCAAAACCTACTCCCCCAGCAGTTTCACCAGCCAAGAACAAAAGTCTCAAACACACATCTTAAATGCAGCTTGTTTCATTCTAGAAATTATTCTAAGGAAAACATGTACACAAGGATGTTTGTGTGGCAACATTTAAAATAGCCGCACGGGGCGGGCGAGACGGCTCAGAGGGAAAGGCACCTGCTACCAAGCCTGATGAACTGAGTGCAGTCCCCAGGACCCACACGGTGGAGGAGAGCACCCGCTTCTCGAGTCGTCCTCTGACCTCCACACACAGGCTGGGGCACGTGTGTGTGCATATACACACACACAGACACACAAAATGTAATTTTTTAAATCAAGAGAAATTAAAAAAAAAAGCTACACATAAAAATGGAAAGAACGCAGACACAACTCACACAGAGTGAAATGGCATACAGGTTATCTACTCCGTGTCTCCTGGCCTGAAGTCTGCCCTGGCTGAGGCCAGGACTCTGTACCGATGCTTCCCACTGTGCAGAAACAGCTGGCTTCCTGTTAGGTTCCAGATGTAGGATGCAGCTGAAGAAGAGTAGAAACAGAGAACTGACTCCCACAAGTTGTCCCCTGCGCACACTCATGAGCGTCCATGCGCGCGCGCGCGCACACACACAAATGAATAAATAATTGTAAATTTTTTTAAAAAATTTAAATGTGCCATTGCACACATGAACTCACAGCATCTGTGACTGCTTGCACAAGACCCATACAAGTTCAAGCCAGCCAGAATCCCAGAGGGATGGGAGAGAAGCTTACTGAGTCCCACCCCAGCTAAGGAGCTATTGGCAATTAATGGCTGCAGGAAGAGGAACCGCCAGTTTTCTTCTGGGATACAGCCACACACATACAGACAGTCCAAAGTGGATTCAGCTAGTTTAAAGAAACAAAAAAGAGCACTTATAATTGGGAGGAAAACTGGTAAGGAGAATAGAGGGGGAATCGGAAGGAAAAGGGGGTTGGGTTTGACCAAAATGCATTATATGCCCATATGAAATTCTCAAACAATGAAAGAATTATTTTAAAATGTAATTTTATACATATATATACATATATATGTGTATATATAAACAGTGCCAGGGTTGGTTAAGATACAAAGCAACAGGAAATTTTATACATTGCTGAAGAGATTGTAAATTTACAGCCATTTTAGGCAACAATTTCACAGATAATAACTACTAAAGTCAAGCTGCAGCCCCTGCAATTCTAAACCTGGGTATGATTTGCAAAGAAACTCCTACAGATTACACAGTAAGAGAACATCATTCCTTATTTATCCTTATCAGTGGAAAGTGGGTGAGCTCTTGTGAAATACTCATATAATGGGTCACTACACCATGCTTAGAAATTCACAAATGGGGCTGATGAGATGGCTCAGCAGGTAAGGAACCTGCTGCCAAGCCTGGCCACCCGACTTCAGTCCTTGTCACCTCAGAACCCACATGGTGGGAGGAGAGAGCTCACACCCAAAAGTCTCCTCTGACCACACACACACACACACACTGGTACAAGCATGAGCACACACACACACACAATGATAATAGGTGAATCAATGTAAAATAATGTTAATAAATGAAAGTTACCATGCTGGGGTATGGCTCAGATAATATGGCATTTCCCTAGCATACAGAAAGCCCTGAGTTCAAAACCCAGCATCTTCTAAAAGTCTGGCGTAGTTGCACACAACCCGCAAACCCAGCACTTGAAAGGTGGAGGCAGGAGGACCAGAAGTTCAAGGTCGTTATTGGCTACATAATGAGTTCAAGGCCAGCCTGGGCTATATATACTGATAAAAATCTATAACTATAATTTGGAGTGAAGGAGGCAACTTGCAAAGGGTGTTTATAGTAACATATCATTTACATGTGTAAAGTTTTAAAGCCTACAGAGTAACTTTGTGTTGTTACTTTGTGGATCCACTTAGATATCAAAAAAGTATATGTCACACGTGGTAAATTAAATTGATTAGAAGTACAATCACTGGAATCATGTTTGCTGGCTGAGGGAGGAGCAGGAAAGGAAATAGAATCAGAAGAGTTATTTGGTCTTGTAACTGAGGTCTAATGGTGGGGACCATTAAAATTGGAGGCTACAGAGGGGAGGTTAAGAGGAAGGGATGAGTTGGTGTTTAGGAGCATGGAGGATATGTGGACCATATAGCATTTCATGAATCTGTAGTGTCTCATCTACTTTTCTATTGCTATAATAAGACACCATGACCAAGGAAACTTATTTTTTTTTAAAAAAAAAAAAGTGTTTAATTGGACTTCTGGTTTCAGAGGGTGAGTCCATGCTGGAGGAGCAAAGGCAGGGAGCTGCGAGCTCACATCTTGATCCATAAGCAGAAGACAGAGAAAGGCACAGTGGGAATGGTATGAGTCTTTTAAAAGCCTCAAAGTCTACCCCCAATGATATTTCCAATAAGACCACACCTCCTAATCCTTCCCAAACAGTTCTACCAACTGGCTCCCAAATAGTCAAGCATATCTGTTGATGGGAGCCATTCTCATTCATATCACCATGAGTAGCCATTAAAATGATTGTGTATAAACATAGCATTGACATAAAGAATTGTTAAAGAAATATTAAGAATTAAGGGTACAACACAAAATGGTTTTGTGTGTTTGTTTGTTTGTTTGTTTGTTTTGACTTTTTGAGATAAAGCCTCACTCAATAGTCCCAAATGGCCTGGAATTCACGACATAATCCACATTGGCCTTGAACTCATGGTGGTCCTCCTGCCTCAGTCTTCCAAGTGCTAGGATTACAAACATAAGCCATTTTCCCTAGCTTCACAGTATTTAGCTTATTACTCGTTCTAAAATAAGTTATATTTATGTCTAGATGGGCAAAAGTCATTGAAAAAAAGGCAACCTAGCTAGTAATCATGCTCACTATAGTATAAATACATGAGTTTTTGTATTTCTTTCTATTCATCTGTATTTTCTCATGTTCCTAAAGGCAAATATAAAAGTCTCCTATAATAAACTCCTAAGGAATTAGAAAAGCCTCTTAGGCGCTGCTGTGCCTTCAATATCTCACCCATGATTCTCCTGAAGTGTGTATGGAAGAGGATTTTAGGGGATGCCATGCAGATTATTTTTTATTTTCCTATGTGTCTATCTTAATGTATTTTACAAAAATAAAACATCACATTAAGCGCATGATTAACTAAAGCTGGGAGGGAAGTCTTTTCAATACACAGAGCTGGTCTTCGGGAATATCCACACAGGGTGGGGGTGGATGAAAATGAGGATATGTTCACGTCTAGGGATGGTCGAGGAGAAAGTGCTTGTTGTAGATATGAGAGAAAGAACAGTCAGAGGCATCTGGAAGAGTCCAGACTGAACAAAGCCAGCAAAATAGACCAGGCCATGAGAGGAGAGAGAAGAGGGGAGAGAGAGAGAGAGAGAGAGAGAGAGAGAGAGAGAGAGAGAGAGGAAGTGAAGAGAGAGGGAAGAGGAGAGAGGAAAATCAGATAAAGAAAGGAGCCAAGGACCAAGAGAGGAACTGTGAAGATTTAGACTTGACTTTACAGGCTCCATCTTAGGGGAAGGGCCCACCATCTCAGTCTACCTGCTATACTCAGTTCCAGGAAGAATCTCAGGAATGTGCCATGACAACTCAAACAGATACAGGGCAGTAAAGTTTAACAAGATCCAGATGCTCCTGCATTCTGTCTGTGATTTATGGCCCTTGAAGATATCCAGATAATCCTGTCAGCAAGTTGTGGCTCCCTGCCAAAAGTCTAACCCAATAGTTTCAAATATGGTTTCGAGCCGAAAGTCTAGACCAATAGTTTCAAAAAATCACCTTGCCCCGTATCCCTTCCACCCAATCCCAATACCACCAAGGCATATAATTCCCAGCTTGTGGTTTTTTTCCTTTAAAACTCCCCAACCCCTGAGACCTGGGCTGCCGCATTTCTCTCCATCCGCTGCTTCAGAAGCTAGGTTGGTGGCCCAGGTTCGAACCTGACAATAAAGAGACCCTTGTGTGCTTGTATCAGAAACTGGCTCCTTGGTGGTCTCTGGGGGTTTTGCGACATGGGTACAACAGGACAAAGAGAACAAGGACCAGAGCAGAGCCAAAGAGAGCATGCAGCCAAAATGGCTGAGTTATATAGCAATCAGAAGCTGGGGGAAGGGAAGGGAAGTTCGGGGGCTGGAGAGGTTCAGGGTAGGGGGCAGGATGAGAAGTACTGAAAGGAACCGGACTGGTAATAAGTACTGGGAGATGCTGGGAGAACCCGACCACCAGCATGCACTTTGACATGTGCATAGGCGTCTCAGGTAGCCATTTGTCCTGGGTTTCTTTGTGACCTAACAGGACTGACATGATTTAGGGCCTTTCCTCTCTGTGCACAAACTTCAATTCCACGCGAGCTAAATGTTAAAGATAATACAACTAAGCAAAAAACTGACTGGCCACATAGGAAAAGACTGATAAATCAGACCACCTAACAAGGCAGACAGCACAGAGAGAGTGAAATAAAGGGCCCTGAGCTGGGCATAGTGGTGCATGCCTGTAATCCCAGGACTTTGGGAAACTGAGGCAGGGACATCAGGAGTTCAACGTCATCCTCATAGGGAGCCTGCGAACCAACAACAAGCAGAATAGGAGCAGGTTGTAATATTTGTAACCAGCGGCAGACTCACAGCCAGAGTCTATAAAGAAGCCCTGTCCGTTCATCGTGAAAAGGCAGACAACGCAGTTGAAAGATGAGCCAAAACCACAACAAGCAGGCGCTTCACAGAACACGCCCACACATCTAATAAACACACAGCCTGTGATGGGCACTCATCTCACTTAACCTGAGAAGTAATTGGGTGACTCACTCTTTGTCAAATCGAAGAGAGTCACCAGAAGCTTTGCTTACCTTCCAGGATACGCTTTATACCACAATAAAAAGATTAGCATTAAAAAAGAAAGGAATCGGGGCAACAGAAAGTAAATAATGGGTTGGTCCATTTGTTGATCTAAAAATAGTCCAAAAACATACCTGCGCATTACATAACTTTCAAATGTAGCTAAAGGAAGAGAAAACAAACATAAATAAAAATAATTACCTTGGAAGGGAGAGAGAAGGGGAAGAGGCAGGAATGAAAAACTAGATTTTCTCCCTGGGAGGAGTGCATCTTTACATGTGCCCATGTGTGACTACGTGTCCATAGAGGTGCTCATGCGTATGCCTTCCTATCTAGGTCACGCCTCCCTCAGCCATTCTCCACCTTAGTGTTTGAGGCTGAACCTGGAACTCACCAATTTGGCTAGTCTTTACTGGCCCTCAAATTCCAGGTATCCCCCTGCCTCTACCTCTCCAGTGCTGGGATTACAGACTTAAGCCAGCATTTCACATGGGTGTCGGGGATCTGAACCCAGGTCCTCATGTTTGCCCTGTCAGTACTTTACCAACCTGCCGTCTCCCCAGCCCCTTCATGTCTGTTTTCTGATGGCCTTGATTCACAACCACGGAAGTAACCAACATCATTTCAAAAGAGATATTTAAACGTACAGAAAAAAAAAAAGCTGCGTGGGTACCATGTAGGTGAAGCAGAAATTGTGACGATGATTACGCTAAGGTCCTGGGTCCTCTGATTAGCTGTTGACAGCGCAAGCCAAGGCCCACAGATGTTGCTGATCTAGGCTAGCTCTTTCCTACTAAACCTGGATTACACCCCAGAATCCAACTTAACACAGCATGCCTGCAGTGATAGCCCGGAGGTCAACACCCACTTGCTACTCCTACCCTGTGACAACAGGACTTGAAAAAGGAGACCAAAGCCACCACAATTCCCCATCCCCTGCGTCTCCTGATCTGTCATTTGACTAATGAGGAAACCCAAGGACAACAGAGGAACCATCTTCCCAGTCACACAGGAGTGCCGTTGCCTCTCTCTACTCCACTACCCAGGCTCTAGTGTCCCACGCTCAAGGAGCAGCCCAACTGCACCTGGGTGGAGCAGGAAGTAGGTGGCTGGGACCAACTTCAAGGCCTTCCTTGGAGGACCATCCTGTGGAGAGCCATCCCCTGGCTCCTGACTGATCCTGAGCCTGACTAAGGAGCCTTTGCCCTCACAGCCAGGCCACGGGCTTCCCTGAGCTCTGTTTCAGGGACATCTTGCTGAGTCACAATGGTATCCCTGACTCTTTCCTTCAGGGAAACTTGTCTGGACTCTCTGGTTCCTCAGTCTAGCGTTGCAGGAATCATGAGATTTCAAATGACCTCCTAAGGTCGGCTGGCTGCCTCTGAGGAACTCCAGCTCATTCCCTCCCCTGTCTTGTCCATGTTGTTCCCATTGTCTTGTACTCTCTCTGAGTCCCCAGCAGTGACCCTGGGAGGCTTTAGAAAGTCTCCCTTCCCATGGCTCCAGCTAGCAGGAAAACAAGCCCCTGGGTGTGGAACCTGACCAGGCAGCAGCAGCAGCTCTCTCTGAGCACGCTCAGCCTTCGTCACATAAAGGACACTTTGAAAAACTGATAGAAACTGTGGGCCACATTCCTGCTGGAACACAATGTTTTCTCCATTGACTGCCAGAGGGCATGGGCAATCTGGATTCACGCATACGTGTGACATATATAGTGTCAAATGTTATAATGAACTCCATCATTTTGTATGCAGCTGTCAAAAGGCAGAGGAGAGACCACAGCTAAAATTTCTTGCATTATGGTGCTAGGATGGCAGTGCCAGCTCCTCGGTATTTACCACGTGTCAGGACAACGCTAAGCAGGTGTTATCTCATTTAACCCCCCCTCCATGATGCCATGAAGAAGGATGCCCTTTACAGATACGGTAGCCTGCTCTTTACAGATAAGGAACAAAGGCGCAGAGAAAAGGTAGCCATTGCCTCAGAATTTGCATTCAAATCTTTCTGACTCCACGGCCTTTGCTCTTAAATGATGTGCCAAAGTTTTGGTTTAGGTAGCAAATGTGGTCAGGATTTTCTATTGCATTCATTTAAAAGTGCATAGTCCCAGTTTCCCATCCTTAACTAAAACAAATGAATCAGTTCCTCCAGGGGTAAGGAAGACAGGAATCTACATTATTAATGAGAGCCCCGGTTGACTCCCAGGTACACTAAGGTTGAAAATGGCGGCACTTCTCTGGACTGTCTTCCCGAGTGAATGGTTGTTGAATATTCCCCTTATTATGGTTGTGCATCAAGTTACCCCAAAATTCTGTGACATAAAGCAGCCACCAAAGTTGCGGTTCAGAAATGCCAAAAAGGAGTCCCCTCCATCAGATTCTACTGGTTAAAGTCATCGCAAGCCAGCCAAGATTGTAGAGAATCAGGCTCCACCTCCCGACGGAGCCCTGCACAGCTCCACTGCACACAGCATGGGAGTATGAGATAATGTTGCAGCCATCTTTGAAAAGGGCAGTCTGTCACTGAAGCTTCTGCTTGCATGAAAAACCCAGTAAAATTTCAACCTGGCTTCTTCAGTCTGCAGCCTGGAGAGCAGGACTCTTAACATTCATCAAAGTCACTTTTCAACAGGCAACCTCTGGTTTCATGGTTCACCACCTTCCTGCTCCAGGAGGAGCCACAATGGTTCAGTGCCTGTACCCCACATCTCCCCAGCCACACTCGGGGAGTGCCTTTGGTGGCAAGCTTTCTAGGCAGCTGGTCATCTCACAGACTGATTTGAAAAATGTGTGCGTGAGAGTGTATGTATGCATGTGTGTGTGTGTGTGAGTGTGTGTGCGCACACATGCATGTGTGTTCATCCTGCTTCCTTCTGTATTGAAGTGACCTGTGTCAGGGCACAAGGTGGATCCAGAATCAAATGAAAAGGGTCCAACAAAGAACAGAAAGAGTGTAATAGCACAGCCTTTCCAAAGGGCAGCTTAGCCACGCATATCAAACTGCATAATGCTCATACTTTTTACCCTGTTCCGGCTTCTGGAATTTAACCTAAGGACACAGTCCCAGTGCAAGAGGATATATACACACAGCATATGTCTACAGTGGTGTTTACAAGTGTGAAAAACTGAAAACAGTCTTTACACCCAAAGTCAGTGATAGATTGGGCCAATAAATTGAAGCTTGTTAATACTAATTTTCAGCGAATGAAGCAGATCTATGTGGACTGATAGAGAAAAATCCCCAAGACATATGGGTAAGTGGGAAAAAACATAACTAAACAACATAGATTATAAATCACATTTCTAGAAGAAGTGTATGTGCTTCAGACCAAACAAAGATGTCTGGAAGGGGGTCCTCTAAGTGGTAGGCTTTGGTGTGAAAGTTGCTTATTTCTTCATGTTTCAAATGTTTAACAACTGTGATGAGGGTGCCATATTGTGCCTGCTACAGGCTGGGGCCTGTGGTAAATCCTGTACGTGTGCCATCTTATTCTCAAAATGACCTTATGATGTTAACACTCATTATCTCCATTGGAAAGACTGGGAACACTGAGGTACGAAGAGATCAGACAGCTTGGCCACAGCCACACAGCCAGCAAGTGGTAAAAACAGAAGCCATCCGACATGGTGGCAAATGCTTCTAATCCCAGCATTTGTGCAGTAAAAGCAGAGGATCCCGTGAATTTGAGGCCAGCCTGGATGACATAGCATGTTCCAGGACAGATGGGGCTTCACAGTTAGACCTGTCTTTAAAAAGAGAGAGAGAAAGTAGCAACTGCGGTGGGGGGGGAGGGGAGGGGACCCTGCAGGTAAGGGACAGAGCTGAGACTCTGGGTCTACACCATCCGGACCTATCTCCCCAGTACAGTGACTTGGAGTGGAACAGACGAAAAGTGATGGACACTCGTGGTTGCCAAAGTCAGACATGGGGGCTCCTGGGGAATGCCCAGAACATCTTGGGAAAGGATCTAGGTTACCAGGAGTTGCTCTGAACATCAAGATCAGGTTGTCCTGGAGAGGATGTGTGGTATGAGAAACAGAGCATCAAGTGCACATCCTCAGGCAGACAGAGAGGAAAGAAGTGTGGAAAGGAAAATGGACCACCCCATCCTGGGTCTACCCTAGTGAGGAGGGGGGCTGGGTTCCTTTCTACCTCTCCATTCCTCCTACCACCCCAGACTCTGTGGCTCTCCTCCACACATAAAGACCCCCTTCCCCAATTTCACCTTCAAAGATCCACTCACCCACCCATGCTTCTTTGGAGACCATATCTGCATCCAAAAGATCCAGAGAATGTTTCCAGCTTGGAGGCAGAAGAGACCTTAGTGTGGAAACTTTCTTTTTAAAACAGCAAGAAACAACAAATGGTTCTGCAGTCCACCGGGATCGCCCTGGGTTGGAAATTTAAAATGCATTAAGGTTGGGAGACCTATAAACATGTCATAATATGCTCTGCAAGCTGCTGCCTCTGTGACTTGCAGGCACAGGAGACCCTCAAAGGGCACCGGCTGGCACATACACTCCTCACAGATAGGCCCACACACCTACCCCTGGAACACTGTCCTCCCACACCACATACATGCAAGTAATCTCCCCACAGCAGATACACACAGACCTGTACACATAGTGTCACCAAGTAGATGTGTATACACAGACCTTACATTAGTGTACTCATGCCCCACGAGGGAGATGCGAAATCCCACCCCTGTGCATAATCTATGCATTTTATGCACCAGTTAATGAGCATCTACTTCACAAACATGAACATACCCTCATCCTACACACACACACACACACACACACACACACATGCACACACATCTTATGAAGGCAACCTCAGCTCCAAGCTCACCCTGTATCAGAGACATTCTCAGCACACACAGAGACACACAAAGATGTACACACTCACACCCACCGATTCCACCTACTGATACACAGATGTGTGTACACACTCTTGTATGCTCATCCAAAACACAGGCATTGATATGCATACACAGTCATCCCACACCATATGCATGAATTGACTTTACCCAAAGCAAAGATAAGCTTGTACATCAATGCACGCTCGCCCCCACAGGGTGTGTAGATCCTCAGCCCTCAGTAACTCGGCAGAATCAAACATGTCTCCAACTTCAACCGCCATCTGGGTGATCACAAACAGCTAAAACTCTTTTGTGTTTTTAACGTTCTCTTCTCTGAAAATGGTGCTACCACTTGCCTGTGGCTCTGGCTATAACCGGAGCATCACCCTTGAGTCCATCATCTTTATCCAGGCCAGCTATAAAGTCTGCCATCCATCCTTACCTTCAGATCATGTCTTGACTCCAATCCTTTCTCTCATCCCCAGCATTCTTGTTCTACTCCACACCACCATCTCCCACCTGGACCATTGCTATGGACCCCCACTCCCTGGTCCCTCAATGCCACACTACTGCCACCTAGAGTCAGCTCTCCACATGACAGCCAGAGCAGACTTCTGTAGCTATTGTTGTCCTTGATGTGAATGCAGATTCCTTGCTCAGTCTCCAAGATCAGAGCCTTCCCCTCTCCTGCCCTGATCTCATTCCACACCCTCCCTCCCCTTTCTCACTGCACTCTCAATGAACTGATCTCCCTCAGTCTCAGAGCACCCACCTTCTCCCACTCCAGTGCCTAACTACCCTCTCACCGGCCCCCTGACTCTCCATGCCCACACTTATCCCCTGTGCCCCTGTTGAACTGTGGCCTCCTCGGAGAGCTCTCCCCAGGTGACCCAGTCTAACAGGACAGTCCCCACTGTTCTCCAGTGCTGTGTCAAGTGTCCTGAGCAGTGCTTATCTCTGTAAGCAGTCGCTAGTGTTTACTGTCTGTCCTTCCCTCAGAGCCTGCAGAGCCCAACAGCGTCGCCACTGGCCACATGTGGCTCTTTAAGTTTAAACTCACTGAAATGAAATAAAACTAAACACATTTCAAGTGCTCAATAGCAACCGGTGACCAGTGGCTGTGCTATCGGGCAACATAGGTATTTCCATCATCCAAGTTCTGAGACAGAGATGCTGGATTGTAGTTTAGAGATGGGGCGGGGGATGTCTCTATCATTTGTCAGCATGGACTCGGAGCCCATCATGGTGTGCTCCACACAGTCGAGGCTCAGGAAATTCCCTGGGTGAGCTCACATGTGCACACACACCCTTCCACACAGCAAGGTGTGAGGACCAGGAACTAGAGGCTGGTTAAGCTTTTAGGCTTTTAGCAACAGTTCAGCTGAGATTCATTCTGGATAAGGACTCAGAGGCTTCCAGTTTGAGGAAACAGGACCAGCTGAGAAGTTGGCGAGGTGAGGTGGCTGTGGCCTGTTCTGTCTCTCTGATCTTTCAGCATTCACCCCAATACCTGGCTCTGGGTTTGTTTTATTAATAAGACCTTTTAAGATTCGTGCTACAGAAGATAGACTTCTCAACACCTCTCATTTCCCCCTTTCTCCGGGTCATGGTTCCTCTATGACATGCAGGCCTGTAGTAGCCACACATCTGATTTCCCTACAGACATGTACATCCCCTTGGTTATGGAAGGAAGTGTCAGGAGCCAGTCTCCACAACCTCCACACATTCATTGCTTTGGAGATCTTAAAGCAAGTCAAATCGTGGACACAGGTGATCTCTGCTTCCCAAAGCAGCAATTCTATTCCTAGGTATGACACTGGGCAGCCTGCCTCAGTTTCCCTGTCTGTAAGATATGCTTCATAGAGCTGCTGTTGGGAGGGAAGAAAGGACATGTGTGCATGATGATGTGTCCTTCCCTCAGTGAGGGCACCACCACCTGCCTTAACAGAAGCAAAACTCTTTACATCCCACTTTTATGGACAGGCTTGTGTGGACACAGCTTGTCCCCAAATCATTCCAAAGATGTCTGAAATGCTGTGGGTGGTGCTCCCAATCAGACCTGATGACCCAAGAATCAACTAAGCTCTGGTCCTGACCAGTGACTGCAGTTCTAGAGCAATGACTGAACTTCAGCCTTTAGTGTACCTCATAGGGAATTTAAAAGCTAATGTATTATGAGAAGCCACCTACGGTCAGTGTGGGACCTACCTATGGCCAGGGCCCATAGCTGAGTGTCCTCTACCCCATAGGCTTGAGTGTCTCCTGATCGGGTGAGAGGGCAAAACAGAAGGAGACATCATGAGGAAGGAACTAGCCCTGGAGGACAAGAAGGGGAGCAGTGCGGCATTGCATCGGGGTTCCCTCCGGGGATCTCATTGCACAGGGGTTCCCTCTGGGGATCCGCATTGCACAGGGGTTCCCTCCGGGGATCTACATTATATAAGGGTTCCCTCCGGGTATCTGCATTATATAAGGGTTCCTTCTGGGGATCCACATTGCACAGTGGTTCCCTCCAGGGATCCACATTGCATCGGGGTTCCCTCCGGGGATCCTCACTGCACAGTGGTTCCCTTCGGGGATCCGCATTACACAGGGTTCCCTCCGGGGATCCACATTGCACAGGGGTTTCCTCCGGGGATCTGCATTACACAGGGGTTCCCTCCGGGGATCTGCATTGCACAGGGGTTCCCTCCGGGGATCTGCATTACACAGGGGTTCCCTCCAGGAATCTGCATTGCATCAGGGTTTCCTCCAGGGATCCGCATTGCACAGGAGTTCCCTCCAGGGATCTGCATTATATAAGGGTTCCCTCCGGGTATCTGCATTACATAAGGGTTCCCTCTGGAAAGCTGCATTACACAGGGGTTCCCTCCAGGGATCTGCATTATCTATGGGTTCCCTCTGGGTATCTGCATTATATAAGGGTTTTTTCTGGGGATCCACATTGCATAGCGGTTCCCT